>JAMAGZ010000038.1:0-251512 GCA_023626575.1 Penicillium sp. PF1803
ATACTACTATTTGGTGCACATCTTCTTCCCCTTACCTAGTTGACAGGCCCCCTGTCCTGCATTACAGCCCTTTACACTAACCGTCCCATCGACTATTCGAGTATTCGCGAGTAGCTTTATGCTGAGGAGAATTAGCGACTAGACAAAAAGAAGAAACCTATAGAGAACTCTACGATAGGTTTAATATTGTTACGATACATGCCTGGGTCACATGATCATACACTTAGGCCAAAAAGACCACCATATCCGCGATCAGCGGATATGACCCAGGAACCAGTATATATAGTAGCGCACATTCATTGTTATTGCATAACAAATATGTCCTCTAATTAATATTAATATATCCTCCCGCTAATAACGCTATACCTACCGGGCCTAGCTATACTAAATCTATTATAGTAAACGGCCTACTAGACGTCGCCGTGGAGGAATATACTAAATAGTAGTAATCGCGGGTGAGTAACGAGACTTTTAGGGAAAACATCAATAAAGCACGCGATGTGACCCTCGAAAATTATCTCGACCTCACGCAGATTTATAAGGATCAAGACCTAGGTTTCTTTATCAAGTACGGCGTAAAAGTAGGTGCCGCCCGGCGGTTCGTTCGTGACATCGGCCTTTAGGCGAAACGACGCAAAGAAGCGACTTACAACGAAAATTTTCCATTGGTCTGAATACTTTATGTACTGCGATTTTGAGAATCAGGCTACACTAGGATGGCAATGGCATGCTGCATTTATCCCTCTGCATGGGTTCGGAATGAACTGTAATTTTTTTTCGGCGATTATACTGCTATGAGAAAGCAGGTAAGGCGGCTCTAAAGACATTCCCTAACAAGCTGGTACTGTATCATGGTAAAGAGGTTATGGATGTCACCATTGTGAGTAGGCTCCGGCTTGCTTGCGCCGCGCTTATATATCAGGTCTCGGAATGCGATGATGCAATCGTCTGAGACTTCGACTCTAAGGAATAGGGGTTAATCTGAAGGCTACAGGATCTAAAAGAAATCTATAGATCTCGGGTTAGCATACCCTGATGGCATCTGCGTGATGCGGACATGGTTAGTTGGCAGGTAGATAGCCGGGGGTAGCAGGCGAACTGACCGACATGTTTTACGGCAAAAGGGGTCAATTCCTTATAGACAAATAGCAATTAAGATTGATTCGGAGTTACAATGAAGTACCTTTTTAAAGTGGTTTGCAGTTAGCCAGCAAGATTCTCGGCAGCGCGGGCCCGCGGAACCGGATCGTCCAAACATGGATATCTATCTATACACCGGCTAGGCGGGCCCGCGCTAGCAGTGACTGCTTCTATGTGAAGCCCAGATATCATGTTCTTCAGCAGCTATTGTAGATATTTCTCATGGTCATTGAGAGGGTCCTTCGAGACATAGAGGAGTTAAATGTCAAAGAAGATGGATCGACACATCTGGGATACCTTGCAAGCTTACGACTTCGCGGGTGGTTAGATACCTTATCAGTGTATTAGAAATTGGTACGAGGACACTGGCATGTCGTAGAATTCATGCATTTCGTATCTCTGAATGTAATCAGAGTTCAAACTATACATAACATGGCTTGCAATAGTGCCCGTAAACGAATCCGATCCAGTTAGCCGGAGAGGTTAGTTCTGAACTTTGCCGTATATATAGCGCTATATCACTATAGCGAGGCCAGCGTGCCGAAAATGTCCCTCCGCGCTTTTCTCCCTCGCACTAACAACATCAATATACTAATCGAGGAAGTTATCGAATCCTTACTCTAGATTTTCTTCGTAAGACTACTAGTTACGCCGGATAAAGGCCTTAAGCTTAGTAAAGAACTTAATAGGATTAAAATCAGGAAAATATAAAGGCAAATACACTAGCTTTACGCTAGCTTCTAAGCATATCTATTTAATTCTGCTCGAGTGGTGAAAGGATACGTTATCTATAACTAGTACGGACTTCGGCTCGGGCTACTTCCTATAGTGCTAGAGAAGCTACTCGATAAAATCCTTAAAGACTAATGCGTTAGTTAATCCTTAGAACACCGAGATAAAATAATACTATCTTACGCATACGTAGGTAGAATATAATAACGCTAATCACAATGAAACTTCGATACTTAAACTAGTGTGATACTAAGTAGGGACTAACCCGTTCGCCGGAAGCCTATCCTTTTATTATATCTAGATTCATCGACGTAGATAAGGTGGTAAGACCTAAAGTCTAAGATAAAATGATAGTATTCGTCCCGGAGGTCAAGATTGCGTTCTTAGGCCTTAATCTGAGTAGTCTTTTTAGACTAGCCTTTAAACTTAAGGGCGCGACTAACACTTAATTTCGTTGCTCGAAGAGCGAATTCGTCCCACAGAAAAACCGCCATCTCGTCTAAATATAAGGCGGGCTTTTCAATCAAATAGTCGCACTAGAGCCTCCAGCATGACTGGAGTGATACTACGTCATCGTCCTCCTTTATTAGGAGGTGCTTTGACGCTGCTAAACATTCTGATATTGGAAGAAATTCTCGATATGGTACTCTTGTTACAACCAGCGGCTAGTGCTATCTCAGTTATAGATAGCTCGCCATTGTGGATCATATCATAGATAAGCTCATACTTGGAAGGAGCTAGATTTGGGGCTATCTTTGGTTGGACCACTTGTGATTGATTGTTAAGTGTGCCTCCCGAGGAAATATTGAATTGACAAGCGAATACGCACCTAAAATTAATATGTCATCTACTGTACTCACGAAGCGACACACTCACAACTGACAGGTACTCCGGAAGAACCCCCAATTTAGACTAGTGTGTCTTGGCGTAAGTGGCAAAAAGTCAATCGAAGAGTGTGTATTGGTTGCACCAGTTTCGGGACGTACTGTATTCTACAGATGGCCCCCATTGAGTTTATCTGAGGGTTCAAGGTTCCCCGCACCCGCGAATAGCCAGCCAATAGAACTACGTTTTTGCCCCCCAATCAACGAGCATGATGATGTCAATGAATGTTTGCCAGGATGGAGGATCAAAACAAAGCGGGGCTTATCAGATGTCAATAAATAAAAATTCCTGGCCTCGAAAGTTGTTGCGACCTACGATGGGTACCAGATACAATTGAGTAATTCACGACAAGAGAACTTGTTCTTCGGCCGAAACCGACGAATGAGGTACTAAGGGTCTATGCGGGGGCGATTTGGAAAGGCAGATACATGTATTCATTTAAAGTGAACAGAACAGAGGAGCATTTTCCGTATACAAATAGAAAAAAGAATTGAATGAAAAGAAAGCAGAATCGCTCTATATCGCATCCATGAAATAAACCAGAAATGGACCCGTAGATCATGCAACTGAAGGGAAACCTAGATGGGCGTGTTTGAGAGAATAGCCAAGCTCGGAACCAAGGGTGTTGCACGACTAGGTCAGGGTGTATCCGCCGTCAACACGGAGATCTGCGCCCGTGATGTACTTCGAAGCATCGCTAAGCAGGAATGTCACGGCGCCCATCAGGTCCTCGGGTATCCCCATCTTTCCAACGGGAATGAGAGAGGTCCACTTATCGCGAAGCTGGGGGTTCTCCTCGAGGATCTTGCGGGTGCTGTAAGGAAGAAACCAATTGATTAGCAATAAAACTCTACAATTGCGCCAAAGAGCTAAGAGACGCTCACAGAGCAGTCAGCATGTAACCAGGGCTGATACAGTTAACCCGAATATCATGACCTGCCCATTCGACAGCCAGCGAGGCCGCCAGATGACGCACCGCAGCCTTGGCCGCATTATACGGTGCTTGGGGCTGGGGAACGTTAACGATCGAGCCGGACATGGATCCAATCATGACAATGCTGCCGGGTGCATTGCGCTCCATCAGGTGCTTGGCCACGCCCGTGGCGAACAGATATGTGCCATCCACATTGACGCCCCAGAGCTTCTTCATGCGGTCGAATGGGTAGCTGATCGCGTCGAAGTTCTCGGTGAAGCCGGCAGATGTGACGAGGTTGTCGATGCGCTTGTGTTTGGCTAGCGCTTCGGCGAGGGCTTCGTTGACGGAGTCTGGGTTTGCAACGTCGGCGTAGTGGGCTGTGACATTGGGCATTCTATGGGATGAGCTGGGTTAGCTACCTGTGGAGACCTTATCTGCTGGTGATCTTCATTGTTGGACAAAGAGGGGGGGGGGGGGGGGGGGGGAAACAGGAACAAATAAAGCAGTAGAAAGGCGCACTTACTCCTCCAGACCCGGATTCTCTTTGCGGAACTGCTCGACAAGCTTCTGAGCCTGCTCTTCGGCCTCGGCCTCTGTACAAATCAATTAGCCCGGAGACAAAAGCCTAGGGATCCGCATCCACAAGGAAGCTACAGCTCAAGGTCAAGCCCTCGCCAGGGCAAACATACTGTTCAGATCAACAATAGCCAAATCCGAGCCCGAAGCCACCAAGCCCTGCCCCATGACTAGACCCAAACCACGCGCACCACCAGTCACCATGCTGACCTTATTCTCAAGCGAGAATTGGGCTAGAGTGCGCTTGAAATGCATGCCACCGCGGCCTTGGACAACGGGCTGGGCGGGCATCTCGCTGTCGGGCGGATACTCGATGTGGACATTCTCGTCGGTACGGGCGAATTGGCCCTCATGTTCGCCCGAGACGCCCTCGGGAGCCTGTGTGGTTGCGGAGAGAATTGGGTCGTTCTTGGGGTCATTTTTCTTGTTGGCGCGGGCTGTGGTGTAGGAGAGTGGGCGGATGAATGTTGAGTGTGTTGCTGGGCGGGCTGTTGCATGAAGGGCCTTGATGGCCGATCGAGCGACCGGACGGTTGAACATGATTTTTGCTATCTTCGGGTTACGCTGTAGTTGGAGGTAAACAGGAGAGAGGTTAAGAGTGAAGTGTGGTGTGGATCAATTAACGGTGTATGATGGAGGGGATAATGACCTCGTCAGCTCCGAAGGAGGAAGTATGCGAGTGGAAAAGCAGGGATGGCTTGGGAAGTCGATAGGGAAAAAAGCTAGGAAAACCAAGGAGAAATAAGAAGAGGGAAAGGAATAGCTAGATGTACAGCTGTTCAAGAGGGTCTTTTCTGAGTTTTGAGAAAAGAAACAAAAAAGGTCATGGTTTAACCTTCTTTTCCATCGAGTTACCAGTCAACAGGGATGGAAGCTCGAGCTTCTGGAAGTGGCTCTAGGAGCTGTGGAATGCAAGACTTGTGGTGAAACAATAATCAGTGACCAGCATAATCGTCAGTGATAATCATACCTAATAGGAATAATTAATGATAAATTCCTGGTCATCTATTACTCATGATGGTGATTCCTAACATGATAGGCCCAGTCCTCCGTGGCGTCTCCAATGGTCAATGGACGTGGGGTCATCGAGTGGAGAGCAATTGAGTTGATGGAATTTATGGATTAGGGAGCACTCTAAGACCTCCAAGCTTGTACTTTGAGGAGAAAGAAAAACAAAATAGCTCACTAGCTACTCCGTACGGTAGTTCCAACTGTCACCTAAAGCAGTGATGTCAGGTGGACGTAGTTCTTACAGCCCCAAACGCCCACCAGTGGATCGATCGGACAAAGGTACGAAACACTTATTCAGTACTCCGTACTCCGTACTCGGTCAGATATCATGGAAATGGACTACATTTCACATGGACTACAACGTAGCTCGATCGACAGTATGATCCTGAAATAATCAGACAGTGATGCTCGACTATAAGTCCTAAATAACTAAAGTATGGCGTCCTCCATACTTCCAACGCTTCCGTGACCGCAACTACAATACATAATCACGGTAATTGCTTTTTTCTGTTTTGTTTGATCTTTAACCCCGCTTCGATGGCGCATTTACCGCCACTCCATCTGTAATTCACCGCTGTATCAGGATGCACTCCATGTCCCCAACGCATTCCTTTTCGCCACGCCCTAGGCCATCAGACCTATCGAGTCTAGGTACAAAGTTCGCCTGCCGGGTAAATGCGCCTCCGATATGTACATGTACCAGTTACCTATACCAGAACATGCAGTATGCAGGATAACGCCTAGGCGACAGTGGCAAGTCTACTCCGTACACAATCCCAGAATGACGATATAGGAGAGATTATGGGTGGTAGACCCAGGTATTATCCTAACGGGACTAGTCCATGATTAGTATATGCAGAAGATGTCGCTAAGACTGCTTACTATGCGGACAGTATAGAATATTCCCCGGAATTTCACCGGACAGGTCGAGTCAATGCTGCTCTCCTGGAGTGGCATACCTCGCGAGCCTTAACTTAACCAAACGCCGTTACTTCAGGGATCTCATCTGGATCTAATAATATGACATTCATAATAATCAAACTATACTAGTACTTCATGATCGTAAACACAATGCTCCCATAAACTCCAATTCGAACAGACAAGTTTATCTTTTACGCTGACTCGGGTTCTTCGGCGAATTCAACCAGGGGTGTCCCACTCTTGCATTGGTCCTGCGACGCACGTTAGTAAAATCTTCAGTTTTGTCATCAGAATTGATCGCGGGTGAGCATGAGGGGCTGCCAGGTATAGAATGACTCCCGCAGCTAGGCAGGCAATGAACAGATCACAGCAGGATCACGCGACCTGAGCACATCCAATTGCGGAATGGCCACCAGTCGGTCGAGACCAGAACTCGAGAAACATACCAGTTTCCAGAGCCAAGTTGTGAAAAAAAGGAATAACGTATAAACGGAAAAAAAGGAGAAGGGACCAGGTGACTTACACCTTGCTGATGAACCACGCGCGCAATTGTCCCCCGTTGCGGGCTGCGAATCACCGTCTCCATCTTCATACTCTCGATAACCACCAGAGGCTGGTCCTTCTCTACCACATCGCCCGCTTGCACTTCCACTCGGAGCACCTTGCAAGGCATTGGGGCCAGAACGCTATTCGCCACATCCTTCATACCCAACGCCTTCTCCATCCACTTGGCCCGCGGCACCCCCAGGCGGTACTGCATGCCCCGCTGGAATGCGATGATCGTGTCCGTTTCCGCGTCTGGGACGACGGTCGTGTCTAGCCGCGTGTGCCCGAAGAACGAGGTCACTACGCGCGAGACGGGGTCCATTGTGCTAGTTACTTGCGAGAAGACTCGAGATCCGACCTCGACGTTGAATGTTTGATCTGCTGTTTGCTGCACACGCACGGTGAAGGTCGTGCCTTCAGTGTTTGGGCCGGTGGACGAGGTAAACGAAAGCTGCCGTTGCTGGTAGCTGGGCGCGAATCCGATCGTAGTCCCTGCAAGACCGGCCGAAGGCGCGGCGGCACCGGAGTGCATATCACGATGTAGGCATGCGAGCGCAACCTGCGCGAGGACTTCATCGTCGATGATCTTGGGAGCGAAAAGCTCATCGCGGTGTTTCTCAATATAGCCCGTTTCAACCGCACCGGCGATGAAATCAGGGCTGCGGCAGATAGTCTTCAGGAACTCGATGTTCGTGACAGGGCCAGCGACCTCGTACTGCTCGAGCGCAGCGCCGAGCTTTCGGATGGCCTCCTCGCGAGTCTCGCCGCGAACGATAAGTTTGGAGATCATGGGGTCGTAGTGAGCTGACACGTCGTCGCCTTCCACGAAGCCGGCGTCAATACGGACGTCCTCTGTAGTGGCGGGTGTTCGGACATGGAGCAATCGGCCCGAATCAGGAATGAACCCTTGGTCGGGATTCTCAGCGTAGATGCGAGCTTCGATGCCGTGTCCGCTGCGTGCAATACGCTCCTCCACTTGCTCTTGTGTCAAAGGCAATGGAGCCCCTTCGGCCACCATAATTTGCCAGTGCACCAAGTCTTGGCCGGTAACCATTTCCGTAACGGGATGCTCGACTTGGAGACGAGTATTCATCTCCATAAAGTAGAACTCGCCAGAGTCATTGTCGAAGATAAACTCCACGGTGCCTGCACCTTCATATCCAACTGCAAGCGCAGCTGATCGGGCCTTAGCCCAGATATCCTTTCGCGTAGCATCCGGGAGATGAGGAGCGGGGGACTCCTCCAAGATCTTCTGATGTCTGCGCTGAATACTGCAGTCCCGCTCGCCCAGGGCAACAGAGTTGCCATGCTTGTCTGCAAAGACCTGAACCTCAATGTGACGGGGCGTTGTGATGTACTTCTCAACTAAAACGTGGTCGTCTCCAAATGAGTTCATGGCTTCCGATTTTGCCGACTCCAGCTGAGCTTGGAACTCAGCCTTTGAGCTGGCAATTCGCATGCCCTTTCCACCGCCACCTTTGATAGCCTTGATGAGGACAGGATATGTGATTTTATCGGCTTCGGCTTCGAGGAACGCAGGGTCTTGGTTATGGCCGTGGTATCCGGGGACACAGGGAACACCTGCGGCGATCATGATTTCCTTAGATCGACTGAGTATCTGTCAGATATGGCACAAAAGAGCTGGATTTTGCGATGATTTACTCACCTCTTGTCACCCATGTCCTCAATCGCCTTCCATGGTGGACCGATGAATACAATGCCGGCTTCCGTGCATTTTCGAGCAAAGGCAGAATTCTCGCTCAACTATAAAGTAAATGAATTGTTAGCACATATGTCTTTTCACTCCCCAGCCTCGAAAGCCAGAGCCTGTACTCAAGAAGTGGGCAGCATCAGAGCTCGGACAAGGGCTACTCACGAAGCCATAGCCAGGGTGAATACCCCGGCACCCTTCTTTCTTCGCAATCTCAATAATACGGTCGCCATCCAAGTAGGCTGATACAGAGCCCAGATTGAATGCAAACGGTGTGCTCAATGCATGTTGCGCCCGACTATCAGGATCAGTGTAAAGAGTTGTTACGCGGATTCCATGCTCCGCAGCAGTCCGGCCAACGCGTCTAGCAAGGTAATCAGCTCAACATCCACACAATCCAAGACGCAATTCTCAAGAAAGCCAAGTTCATACATACAGTGCAATCTCACCACGGTTAGCAATCAGAATTGAGTCCAATGTCTTGTTTCCCTGCGAGCCAGACACCGAGGACACAGCTCTCGTAGTCCTGCGGGCCGCGGTCGGCACGAGGCGGGGAGTAATGCGGAGAAGGGATGAAAGTGTCATGGCGGATAATGTGAGCAGCGTATTGATGTGTTTAGCTGCTGGATGAACTTGTCCACCAATTCTTGGACTCAGTTTAATCTCATGATCAAATATAGAGAAGATGTGAAGAGGATGCCGGGGAGGAAAGGGCGGTCTTGATGTTGCGGGAGACGCTCATGAGGACCTGCTTGAGCCGACGCAAAGCGAGATTGCGGGGAAAACCGAGGCTGACCTAAGCACATACCGCTTGCCTGTTTGGGAAGTCTACTACAATAGGCAGGATGGTGGTCAATTCCATGCAATATTGTCTCTAAGAAGAATGATTTGTCAAGACTCGATACGTATTTTACTATGGCTTCAAGATCTTTAAACCTAGTATAAAATCTCAACTGCCGTCGACCAGCATGAGTCGAGGTTTGTAATGGGAACAAGCATGACTCAAAATTTATCAGCATGTAAAGGCACTGTATGGTACGATATCAAGACGAAGGTGCCCTCAACGAGTTCAACCTTCATTGGAAATCTATAGGATCGACCCTCAGTTTGTGGTGACTGCCTCCCCTTTTCTCCACACATTCTTTATATTGCCAATGGCGTCAATGGATTCTGTCAGATTCCCAGACACAAGTACAAGATCTGCGAGCCGACCTTCCTGGATTATACCACGATCTGACAAGCTGAAGCGATCTGCGATCTTGGATGTTGCTGACACAAGTGCCTCGAGGGGCGTGAAATGACACCGATTGACAAACATCCAAAGCTCATGGTGCACAGAAATACCAGCTCGAGTACCCGGAAGGTCGATAGATGTATCGGTTCCACTATACAAGTGATGAGTATGAGTTTCCAAAAAATTCTCTCTCTCTTAAATTATGCTCACCAGAGGATGTCAATTCCCGCTTCCTTGAGGGTGTACACCTGCTCATAGATATTCTTGATAGAGAATTTGTCCGATGTGATGTGCAGACACCCAAGCAGATGTTCCTTCTCTTTACCTTGAAGGTCACCCGCGAACTTATCCCGGGTTTCCTGCTCTTCACCACTAGAAGATGCGTGGATTGCTAGCGTGGGGATGACGAAGGCGTTGTTCTTCTTAAACGCTTGGATGATTTCATCGTTGATCGGGTCGATAGATGCATGGGCCAAACCATCGACGCCTGCCAGTAGAACCTGGAGAGTGGAGTGATTGGTCAAGGCATGGGCAACAGCTAGCATACCGTTCTCATGAGATATATCGACAACCATCTTTTGCATTTCTAGCGACGGAGCTGGGACAGGTCGCTCTGGGAAAGGAAGAGTCATGGTATGACCATCCTCTTGCATGAGTTTCGTGAACCTAGTACTCGTCGAAATCAAGTCAATCAACAATTCAGCCTTTTGTTGCGAAATTTGGAAAGCCTACGTAGCCCCAGCAGCTTTATTCTGAGCAATGCAGTCTTCGATCGAATTCTTGTCCGTAAGACTGGGCCACCTAGAGATGAGATCTTCCAGCTGAAGGAGAAGTTAGAGAAATAAATCCACACAAAATCTCTAACAATACGAACATTTTCTTCTTAAGAGACAAGTCTAACAATGGCAGATGGCTATCCGTTCTTGACAGTTGCGCCATAGCAGCATGACTTCACATCAGACACATCGTTGCGCTGGCGTGTTATCGCATTGATCTCTTTGAACCACTCGCGCTCATTGTGCATATCCAGGACTATTGTGACACCGTACTGAATTGCCGTTTCGAGGAGTTCCACATCACGAAAGACGTGCACATGGGCATCAATCAAGCCGGGTAGTAATGTACAGCCGCTGGCGTCGACAACAACACAGTCCCCGGGCGGCGACAAAGGCTGCTCAAGTGAGATTTGTGAAATGCGACCGGACTCTATCAGAACATGGCCACTTTCTGATATAACCGAGACACCATCAAAGATGCGAGCGTTTGAGATCAGGGTTGCCGACATTGTTGCTGTACGAATAAACCAAGGTGAAACTACGCCTCGAGGATGAGCTGGAAAAGACTAAATGAGACTATCTGCTGGCAACGAATAGCCAGCTGTAGCAGGGAATTGCTGCTTGAACCCCTAGATGTTTCATGCTTCCTGGTCGGTAAGATGACGTAGAAACACTGGGCAACAATGCACAATGTGAGGAAACTGGCATATAGCTTCCTAATGCGGGGGTGGTTTCGGCATAAGCCCCGCACAGTGATCCTCGACCCACATCCACATTGAATTGAGTCCTGATGAACCCACTAATCTCCAAAATAGGTGACCACAATCGCGGGGAGTCGTCGGGATCGGTCAATGATTCCCAAACCGCTGTTCCGTTAAATCCGCGCGGGAGCCCGAATGGCTCGCCTACAAGAAGGGGATGGCCCGGAACAGTTCATGAGTTGGAATCCAAGGCCGTTGAAAATATGCAGAAAGTTGACACACATTGCCATATCGTTCCACCAGGTTGGAGAAAATGGTGTGAGGAGCTTGGTTGGGATAGACCCGATGGCATGCCCTGCATCCCAGTATGATGTCCTGAGCTTCCTTTCATCAATTTGAGTTGACATGCTAACATACTCTGGTAGGAATGGTCACCAGAAGGCCATATTGAGCTGATGGATAAACTCGGCATTAAAAGATCTATACTGAGTATTACATCGCCTGGAACTCATCTCAAACTAAACGACTTCGAGCTCGCTAACCGAATCACCCGCGAGACGAATGATGAGATCGCCCAGATCTGTCGCAAATTTCCAGACCGGTTCGGCTGGTTTGCATCACTCCCTCTACCTGATGTGGAAGGATCTCTCGAGGAAATTGATCATGCGCTCAAACTGGGTGCATCAGGATTTGCCGTGATGACCAACGCTCAAGGCTACTATATGGGCGATACGCGCTTCGACCAAGTCTTCGAGAAGTTAAATGATCACAAGGCGATCGTTTTCATGCACCCAACTCAATGTTGTTCTCTCGACAACCCACATGCCGATAAGCCGTTGGCTCAGTACCCAACACCTATGATGGAGTACTTCTTCGACACAACTCGAGCTGTGGTCAATCTTCTTCTTTCGGGGACGGTGACACGCTTCGAGAACTTGACTTTTTTGGTTTCTCACTGCGGTGCTACATTGCCTCCCCTAGTAGAGAGATTTACTATGTTCTCGACTAGAATGCTTCAAGGATGTGAGAAGTTGACTGGTGAGCGGGTGAAAGAACTATTCCGCACTCGATTTTTCTTCGACTTGGCTGGCATGCCATTCCCAGATCTTATTCATGGCTACTTGAGAGTGGGACCCGCGGATCGCTTACTTTACGGTAGTGACTATCCCTATACCCCCGGGCCGGTGGTCGAGGGCCTGAGCCACATTATGGACGCTCAGCTGAAGGAGATGTTTGAGGAGGCACAGATTCAGAAGATATTTTCTGGAAATGCAGAGTCACTTGGCCTCTGATTCATGCTGTAGCTTTAAATCAGGGATAGCGAATATTCTACATGAACCGGTGGTGACATTTTAAGCTAGAATCTGGATATTTTCAACTCAAACATAATCCGGTCATGTACCCGGCGTTCACTTCAAAAATTATACGGCCTTCCATGACAAGCAAGCCGTTGACAATTCAAGGTCACTTCTCCCTCTTCGCATTAAGCCTTCTCAGTAGGAAGATCCGTCGCATCCACATGCTTGTTCGCACTATCGATTGCAACCTCGGATGCAGTCTTGGAATCCTCGACGCCGGAGTCGTCCTCTCCAAGGAGTGCCAACAGACCGATTTCTCGCTCAATGCGACGCTTGCGCTCATCATCAGCAGCGGCCATACCGGTAGAACCGAACAGCTCGTCCATCTCCTCGAGAGTATGGCCCTTAGTCTCGGGAACAAAGAAATAGACCCAGAATGCACCGATAAGGGTAATGACACCGAAGAAAATGAAGGCGCCGAATTGAGTCTTGGAGATAAAGGGCGAGGTAGCCATTCCAACGGCAAAATTGTTCAGCTGTTAGTCGAGGTTAGTATCTTAGGCCCTCACAAGAGCTTTAGATTAAACGACTTCCCCAGTTGCTACTGCCACCAAGCGCAACACCCTTGGCACGCATAGATAGCGGGAAGACCTCGGAAACGACAATCCAGGCCACTGGACCCCAGGAGTAGCCAAAGTTGATGCAGTAAATCCAGACAAAGACAACTCCGGCCGAAGCAGCGGACTTGTGTGTGGCAAAGTCATCCTTGAAAGCTCCGATGATGCCGGCGACGATAAAGTGGCAAGAGGCTATGCCGATAGCACCGGTGATGAGAATGCTCTTCCGTCCGAATTTGTCTACCCAAAGGACAGCGGGAATCGTGAAGACAAACTCCATGATACCCACAACACCGGTAGGAAGAAGATCGATAGTGTTGCCAGTCAGTCCAATGCCCCTGAAGATAAATGGCCTATACTTTCATTAGTGAATGTTCACCAACAAACCCCAACATTAAATCACTTACGCGTAATAGTTGATGGCGTTGATTCCGTTCCACTGCTGGAAGACCATGATCAAGCACTGAGGAAGGCCCAAATTGCTAGTATACATCAAAAAAAAGTTCCTCGAGACACTTACAGCAACTGTCGAACGTTTGAAAAGGGACGGATTGGTGACAAGAGACTTGCAATCGTTGATAAGAATCATGAAGTTGCTCTTTCGAGAGCCGTCTTGGTACTGCGGATACTTGGCGGCTGATGTTTCCTTCTCGAACATGTGCATAGCTTTCACCTCGAGGTACTCGATGCGCACCACGATGTCATCTGCGGGCTTATTCCGCAGCCAGGCCAAAACCTTCCAAGCATTCCTCTTCGCGACCGGTGTTCATCAAGTGGCGGGGAGATTGAGGCATAAAGACAGCCATACCGATTCCCAGGATAATAGCCGGTACCAGTTGAATGCAGACAGGGACCAGCCAGGCTGCCTTAGATTGAGTTTCTCCAGTTCCACCAATGAAGTTGCAGCCGTAGCCAATCCAGAAGCTGACCATGATACCAAAGGTGATAGCCAACTGCTGTACAGCGACGAGGGATCCGCGAATTTCGGGGGGAGCCTAGAGATTTGTCAGTTCATACTTCGAACGCCCATTATAGAATTTTGGAAGCAACGTACCAACTCAGCATTATACAAGGGCACAATCATACTCAAATTACCCACACCTAGACCAGTGACGAATCGACCGCCAAGGACAAAGCTGACAGCGTGGGTGTTTGCCTGAACAATGACACCGACACAAAAGACAAAGACTGCAAGAATGGTTGTCTGACGACGACCAATCGCATCCGCGAGCCATCCATTGAGCAGGGTACCAACCCAGGCGCCAAGCTCAAGAATGGCAGTTGTGATGGCTTGTTTAGTTCCTGTTTCGGCGGCGTAACCTTCGATCTATGTGGCTTGATTAGCAACGCCACAAGCGGAAGTCAATCTTCAGGAGCCCGCCGTGTTTACTTACCTCCCTCTGGAAAGAGGGCATGGTCAAAATTGACGAGAACATTCCTTGATTGTCTATTTTCCAGTCAGTATCAATAAAACCGCTCCTCAAACTCCAAATTTCTAAAGAATAGCAACTCACAACCGTAAACCAGACCACCTAGGGATGCGAACAGTGCGATCGCAAACGTTCTTCCATTACTGACAAGCCTTTTGAAGCCAGGTTCGCCGGCGAACTGCCGGCGCTTGGTAGACAATTCATGGTTAACACCGCTAGGAGCCATGATGGGAGATTATTCTCCAAGCCTGGGCTATATTCGAGGTTCCATTGAGGGATGTTCGCCAGGCGATTGGTCCTCTCTGGATACGGCCCCGCCCCGGCTTACGGGGGGAAGCTTCGATGCCGGGGTTGTGCTGCCTTTTGCCGTAATTACATCCTCCGGGGTATGTCCCGGCCTGTGCCCGGAACGTACGGGGAATCTTCGGATGGATGATAGAAGGATAAAATCGAAGGAACCCTTTGCTAAGAACTTTGGCGTTTTTGAGTACCGCACTGTATGCGGTTTTACAACAGGCTAAGAAACCTTCACTGGGCGCATACAAAACAGGACCGGTGCCACCTAATTAGGCTATTTGTTGTCCTCATATCATACAATTGGTCAGTGGTGGGAGAGGAACCTATATGCGTGACATCCATATGAGCGGAGAATAAGCAAGCTCTTTCCTCGTGAGCTTATTCGAGGCTCCGGTGGAGTGTCTGAAGTCTGAATGCAGAGACCTGACAAAAGGCTTAGCATGACTTCCTTCAACTTCCTATTTAAAAAGCGGTTCCTTAGTTGTCCTTCTCGAGCACTCGGGTTTGATTTCATTATATCGTTCAGTTTTGAAGCTCTGAAGAGATTTCAAACTCAGGGAACCAACTGACAAGGCCAGGGAATTTTCGCGAATTCGTCGTCGTATTTACTGGTGCATTGATTAAATACAAAAACCAGTCGTTCTCATCAAAGTCTCCAGTAAATAATTCTATGTTCGATTAACACCACCCAGTCGTATCTGATTGACCTCGAATATTGTCATATCTTCATTGTCGGCTTCATAACACTCATATCTTCGGAGCTTTTGCAGCGGCTTCCCACCCCAAAGACCAATTCGATTGACCGGAATGATAGCGTCCTCTGAAACAGGCCCGACATCTCTGACAACCCCAGGGACCTCATCAAGCTCTTTGATGTCGCTTGTCCTTTCCGCAACAAGCATGGGGAAGATCCCTTCACCTAACGCGGCCCCGAAACGCAGCATCGCAAACGAGTCGAGTCGATAAGTCCATCTTGGGGCACGACTACCATACCAAGAGAGAGCAAATAGGAGCAAAAGATATGGCCCAAGAAGAACGCTGACCACGATCACGCCAGCCAGGCCGATTTCTGGAATTTCCATTTCCGTACCTGGGTCTTGGTAAATAGTGTACCGAGGCTGCATCGATTCAACCCATTGCTTGTTCGAAAGGAAGGCAGCCGTAGTAAAAGCATTTGGGAAATTCGATGCCGATTGATACATGGAAACGAGCCATGCTCGGACCAGGTAGTGAGCGTTGTTGAAGCGGGAGTTTGAACCCGTATAAATTGAAATGCATGTATCTTGTGGCATGTAATTGGTAGAGAAAAAGTTCATCAGGGGCACAAGTTCAATGCACACGCTACCGCTACTGGCGTAGTTATTTTCAGAATTGGAGTCAGGTAGGTTGGTTTGGATAACCTTCATTGAAGCAAAAAAGGTGTCCAGGAAAGAGCCTGGTCCAAAGAGGGCCAGTGCTGTGGTTAAGAGCGGCCCCTTGCTGTCGATCTCCAATGATGACCACGGAACAGTTTGATGGATGGAAGTTGTTGTGTTTCCATTGCTATCATCTCGGCGAGCAAGGTTGTAGTATGTATATTGGTTGATTTGTGGCGTACAGGTTATTTTGCAATTCAGACTTGGATCGGTCTCAAGCAAAGCTCCTGGTGTTCCATTGTTCATGAAGTTGGGTAGCTCAAAATAACCTGCAGTCGTACGGAGAATAATCTCATACAATGCGTTACCACCACTTGTTCGTAGATTTGAATCTGGGAGAGAAATGTTGAGATACAGCGATTCAGAGAACTCTTGGCGATCTCGAGTTTCTACCCAGGGCGGTATCGAAGTAACATTAGGCATACAAGCGGCAACACCCCAAGACGTCTGGTAGGATCCATCGACAACGAGGGAGGTATAATTAGCGAAAAATCCGGAGGAGTCTGAGTTGCACCCAGACGGAAATTCGGCAGCCTCTATGGATCTGGAAGTGGCAGACGAATTGATGCGCATGGCGAATTGCTGAAGTACCCCAGTGTGGAAGCCGTTGGGTACCTGGGCGTAGAAGGGATCACTCATCGCGGAGAAATTCTTGAAATTTGATAGTTGTTGACCTTGGATCCTCTGCCACAGCTGTGGTTGAAATGTATGCATGTCTGCATTGAGAAGAGCAGCGCGAGTCCTCACGACGTCATTGCCAGTGACGGTCGAGTAGTAAGAAGCCTGATGGGCAAGATCGCCGACGGAGCCCATGTCATTGATGGAAACCGGAACATGAATGATCTTAGGGTTGACAAAAATAGCCTGGATCGGGTAGATGATGGCTCCAAGAAAGTGAAGTATTATCGCCAGAAGTAACAGTAGGCTTCCATGTTTTTTCCAAGTACCACCGAGTACATCAAACAACAACGAGAAATCCAGCCATCGGCGATCTGCGAGAGCCATGGTTTGTCGCATAGTCAAACCCATGCTATCTTTCTGATGTTGCATGAATATGACCGCAGCGTGAGCACATACCGCCGATGTCCATGGCAAAATAATCACACTGAGAATGGATTGAATCACTCTAGCCGAGCGATAGAGCCTAGCATCGAAAGCCCAATTGAGATGGTAATTGTATCTGTTTGCATAGCTCGCATTTTCTTGCCACGAGCTAGTGCTGAAAGAGCGAAAGGAGAGAACTGCAAGGATAACCCAAGAATAAACTGCCAGGGCTGCAAAGAGAACTGTAAGGAGCGTGATGAGCCCAGAGCGATGGAGTGTTGTGCTGTGACCGAGTCCCAATGACTGATTTGCAGGGGGAGCCCGCGTGTACGCAGGAAGCTCTTCGTGTTGATCATGCTCTGGGGTCAAATCATCGGGTAGATGACGAGAAGAATGCCTTGGTGTCTCATCATGGGTACTCGAGTCTGGGCTTGACACCGATGACGGCCTTGGAAGCGATCGCAAATGGATCGCGCTGTCGTTCTCCGCCATCGGCTGCGTGAATATGGGTAGCAAGGAGCGAAATCATCGAAAGGAGTGACGAGGCTCGCTAGATGTATTTCTTTAAGAGGGGTTCAATGCAAACCGGGTGGTCGGCATCCTACAGTAACAGTGGGTGGGCGCCTCACGCTCAATTCGGTGCTAATTATGGTCTCACCCGCCTAAGGCTGAAAGAGAAATTTAACTAGCAGCATGGACCTCAGGAACTTGGCCAGTTAGAGCGCCTCATGTGGACGACTACTAAAACTACTAAGACGCTACTTTCTACGCCTCGGCATCTCGTAAGCTCGGCGAGGCTTGTGCCAAACATTGCCCAGGGCGGCACCATGGGGCCAAAACTTGAGGCTCGGCAACTAGTTATTAAGTGGTACCTAGACGAGGCCTTTGGCTCTGATTGAAAATTAGAAAATTGCCCATAATCAAAGATCATAATGCTCGGAGCCCCTTTTGATGTTAAGGGAATCCCCATCGGATCTGCTCACGGACCATCTAAGGTCATACTCGATTTGTAGGTCAGTTTCTGGGTATACCTAAGGTAAACGTAGCTGGACTAGTACTGAAGAATATTTGTCTTGAAATTTTACATATGAGTTTAAGCTACCAATGGTGTCTTGCAGGCGATGGGGATATCGAATATGATATGAGATATTTCTGAAACCTGAAACCGAAGGCAATATTACTTTGAAAGCAATGTCATTGGCACCGTACTTGAGGTCAAACCTCGTGGGAAGGAACTCACTGACATCTATCTAAATTTATAAATAGAGCGCATTTCCTCGTCCCTTAATCAACAAGGCTCTTGATGAGAACATTCCACTAGCTATCCCAGATAAGAAGCAAAGTCCAACCCAAGTCTGCAGCCAACATGAGTGAAGCTTTCTTCACTAATATACGTCCATTTACTACAACTTGACTAGCTATACGGTGATAAAATATTGCAACGAGGTATGAGTCCTGCCGAATATCAAGACTGCAAGAGACGAGGCTCATGTTTGAATGACCGGCTGCAGGAATTAGGCCAAGCGGAAATAATGGAGAAATAACAGCACACATAATATCAAGAAAGCAATATTGGGTTCAGGTGAGATTCTCCTGGCCGCCCTAATGAGTACAGCTGGAGGTGTTTGTTCGATTCGAATCTCCGAATAGTCTCCAACACAATCAGTGGATCCCAAAATATGTTCTGGCTGAGAGCGATCGTACAAATTTCCTTTGGATTGGTCGAACCCAATATTGAAGCCTTCTGAAGCCCGCCATAGCGAGAACGTGTTATGACCCAAAGGATAATAATGGCAAAGGGATGTCAAGACCTTTGTGCTGTTGTAATTATTTCTGAGCGCAAGCGATGCTCGTCCCCAACCCACTGCGTAGTAGAAACCTTCGGCGGTAGAAAAAACATGGTAGTTTCTCTCCCAAGCTGGGTATTCTTTGTACTCTATCAGGTTCGTCGTATCTGCGCAGACGTGTTCTGTTGCAACAGGGTCCACAGCCCAGGGGTACCAGACTCACTTTGAGAAGCTCGGCGAGGGAAATTCATTTTCTGATATCTCGTTTGCGACCCCCATAGTGTCTTTATCGACGGAGATGCTGTTTCATGCCATAGACCAAAGGATGTAGAGGTTGTAGAAGAGAATGCTGTGAACTATGGGATGAAGAGGTCCTGCCAGGTTGAAGTTTCAGAGTCTAATGTATGTAGGGGCCTATTGTGATGCGAGAAACGGCCGGAGGAGCATCATGGATTGCCGGTCCAATTTTTGCTGCTCCGATTCCCAATTTGCCATGTTGATGTCGCCCGATTAGGCTTGGGCGCATCGATAGTATGGTTTGAGACACGTCAGATCTCAAAGTTAGGCATAACAAGAAGGGTGGCGGCACTCCCTCGACCTGCTACACGAAGTGATCAACCAGGCATGTTCTTAAAGATGCAATAACCTTTGATCTACGCCAGGACTACATCTGAATTGGAAAATGAAAGCCCCTAAAGGTTCAAGAACGCTGCAATTGCTGGGTTCTGTTCCTGCTATGTCCTATAGAATAACGCCGCTATTTCCACTTGGTATAGAGAGAGAGTCTTATACCTCATAATTGAGTAGAGGATTGAATAAATGCTTAAGCAGAAAAATATGACGTTAAAAATTGGTACAACGGCGGAGGTTCAATAGGGGGAAAAAAGCGGAGCCGGGAGTGAAAAATGCCAAGAGCTTACATTAGCAAGGCTCCTCCTTCAAGCAAAAGATCAGCCGGATCTTCAGCATATTCATGACAACTTCACCTCTACGCCTGCACTCCGCCTCTTGCATGATTTTCGCATCTCGTATATACTCATGATTCATCCAACATCTGTACCATACCTTTGATCCCGCTTTCCTTCTTCTTTCTCTATCCCGGTCCCTCTTTATCCCGCCTGCCGTGAGCGATTGAAACATGTCCGACGACGAGGACTACTACGAATGGGAGGAGGAGTACCTCTTCGAGGATCTCGTGCCAGATCTTGTGGTAAGTGCATTATCACATATGCCGACGTGGTGATATCGGACGAAAGAGACATGCTAACACGAGGGTTGTAATTGAAGGACGAACTCGCCGCATCCTCAAACTACGAAGCGCCTCTCTACGAGGACCCGAAAATGGACGTGAATGACTACCTCAGTGACTGGGAATACTACTCGGATGATTACCATGATGACGACCCCACCGTGAAGCAAAACCCAATCGCCGCAAGACGGGACGCCGCTGCACCGGAGAAACGCCGAACACAACCTAAAACGCAAACGAACCGAGTCTCCCGCCCGCGGTCTTCCCTCAAGCCAGATATCACTTCGTTCCAAGGAGTCATTTGGCGCACACCAAGTATGGGGGATGGCCTTGACCTTGCAGTCCAAATCTACGAACCTGGAAATGGGGAGAAGGTTGCGTTCTTGGAGAATTGGCGTGAGATCTTCAAGTCGGCTCAGCCTGCGCTGGATAAGTCGCGCCTACGCAAGAGACACGCAAGTCATTCACCGCCGGAGGAGGAACCAGAATTTGCGGACGATGAATTCCCCTGCGACGATGACTACGACGATGACGAGGACAGCTCCGATGAAATGTCCGATATTCTATCGACCGATACTATGGCGGCGATGGATGATGCTGGAGATGCCTCGAACACTACGCCAGAGCTAGGGCAGTCTCCTCAGGAGGTGCCGATGGCAGTGGATTCGGCGCCCGTGAAAAGAGGCCGCAAGCGAAAGGCCGAGGTTCCTCCCGAGGAGCCAAATAAGGACAACCCTGGCGGCGAGGAAACAGGGACTCGGACAAAACGGGTGGCTTCTGCAAGATCTGACCCCTCGTCTGGCCCAATAAGGCGATCTGCGAGGCAGATGAAGTGAATTTGATGGAGATCTGAACATGACTACGCGTGTTTTGAAGGAAACCGTGATCACTTTCGTTATGACACTTAACGAATCAAATTAATGAATGCACACTCTCTCCAGCACACTCTCCAGGGCAGGTAGATACGAATGCTCGTGGTAGCAGGTTTAAGCTGGCGAAATACACATGTGCCCACGGTTGAAGAGTGTTCGGAACCTACTTAGTGAAAGGACACTCCGATTGTCACAAGCTTGATATATATGACAAAATCATGTCCAAACGTGTTACTATTGAGTCCTACTCCATTCATTCATGTACCAATATTTCCCTATCTCATCAAGCTCCTTCACATTAGCGATGAAATTCTAGTCGAGTTGAGATCAATGTCAAAATCAAGCAAACAATCTTTGAAAGTTGATAGATCTCAGTAGACATGACCTCTCAGTTCATAAGACGGTCTCTGTTATAGTAAAAATTCCACTGCCATTAAACTCAACCCCAGCAATCCACCAGGCCCAGACAATTTTGTTGCAGGATTAAACGTCGCAGTAGTTGTGGCCGGATTGGAAACAGAGCTAGAAGAGACTGGGGTCAACATCACACTCGAGGAAGAGCTCTCAACCTGAGAAGATGTAGCCTCTGTAGATACTGCCATTGTGCTGGTTTCTACTGGCGTGGCGGTAGTATCAACCGATGTCGCACTAGGAGTAGTCTGCGTCTCTGGCTGTGTCATCGCAATAGTCGTCGTCACCGGCACCAAGCCCCCAGTAAGCGGGGAGACCGCATAGGGAGGATCAAAGAGTCCGAATTGACCACATGCATTGCAAGGAGAAGCCCAGGACTTGACAGGCTCGGGGGCCAGAAGGATAGGGTCGCAGCGGCCATTAGGCTTTGCCGTTGCAATCACCGAGGGAGCTTCCATCTGAGGGCAATCTGTACCGAGGTCGTTCAGGGTGAGTTGGCGGGTCGCTGAATTGGTGAGGTCGATGGTCGAGACTTGATCCAGGTCGAGGGGGAATACTACGCTGGTACCGGATGGTCCAGCGCGACCTGCAGTGTTGTATCCATATAGGGTGTCGACGACCATATACACTGATGGCGAGGTACTGTGTGGCAATATAGATTAGATTGATGAAGAGGCCATTTTGTAGAGAGGGGACTTACAAGGTGTAGTTCAGATGCGAATTGACATAAGTGGACGGATAGATGTGTTGAGGCTGGTTCGTTGGCCAGTAGAACAAGTTCACAGTTCCGGCAGACCTTTAAGTATCGTCAGTAAGATATACCTATTGATGAGTTCACATTTCTCGCGAGGCATGGAGACTTACATGCTGCAAGTAGTTGGACATGGATTCGGGGCTTCTGTGATGGTCGTTGGCACCGTAATCGTAGTCGTATCAGTCGTTGTGTCTGTCTTTGTGAGAATAATAGTGTCTGTGGTCGTATCCGTAGTCGTTGAGGTCTGGGTTGAAGTCTCAGTGCATGTAGTAGTTGACCAATCTGTCGAGATTATCGACAGGAAGATGGTCGAGGTCACTGTTTCGTTTAAGCAGACAGTCGTGATAGTTGTCGAGGTATTCATCGGCGGTGGCACCTGAACTGTAGTCGTGCTTTTGACTGTGGGATCACTGTAATAGATTGAAGAGGAGCCGATCTGCTCAGATGTACAAGTTGTAGAACTGCTTTGGGCTGGATCGTGGACTGGGGAGTGTGCATTGTGAGTAGCTTCAATCTGTTAGCCGCGCACGACGAAATTGGGATTTGAATCAATTTCATACCACGGTCTTGAGAGGCTTCTCCGAAAGTGATTAACAGCCCAAGGGCTGTCCATAGGTGTAAAGTATACAGCATAGAGAAGGTATCTCACACAACTACTCGAAAATTGCGAAATTGGTGATGTAGCTGTCGCAATTGAGCAATATACAATGGGGAGCAGGGAAAAATTGCCTCTTAGGTTGATAGAACAAAATTAAATAGTAGAAGATGTGGCGTAAACAATGATCATATAAGACAGGCAATCGAAAACTCGTCATATCGATGAACTACCTTTTTGTTCATGCGGTTATTATACCCAACAGAAACGGAATTTTAACTTTGAAAGGCAAGGACATGCAGTCTACTAGCTACTGTAGGAAGGAAGATGATGTTGAGAAGGCCCGACCGTTAAACTCTACATCACATATCAAAATAAGAGTATAAACAAGGACGTTGACGTTGGTTCCTGATCCCAAGGGTGGAGCAGGTTTTGGCCGACCCTCAGCCGGTTTTGGGACCCCGTCCGTGCGAGACTATCAACGTTTAGAGTCGTCCGTTGTCCCTAAGCTCCAACTGACAAACGACGATCTCCAAGAATCAATTGGCTTGGAGGAGAGTGGGTTCGGCAGTGAGGTGGTAGTTTGAACTTAATGGCCTGGAGCCTGTTGGCCTTGCAGGTTCCTGTCGCCACATTAGCCACATGGGCATTTGTGCTCCTGTTGGTGCTGTATCATGGGCAACTGCAAAGTTCCTTGTTGTGATCTCCCAGCTCTTTGCGAATTCGTACAGCTGCCATGCTGTTAAATTTGATTCTAGCAATCTGTTGGGTACTGCGATGTTCGGCCACGGGCCTGGATAGACGGTCCCCATCTGCTCTGGTCATCTCGCCGAGCGAATATTTGTAAATTCCAACCGAGCCTTGATTCTATTTGGTGTCATCTACTAATTGTTTGATCTAGTGAGGGAAATGATGGACCTTGGAGCAGCTTCTATCTCCGAGTTGGGACGCCACCGCAGTCCGTTCGAGTGCTCGTCTCGACTGCGTCCCCAGAGTCGATGGTTGTCTTGTCAGACTATGGGTGCTCGACATCAGTGTTTGCCAATGCACCCTCAGACTGCGCAGTTTCCAGAGGTACATTGTTCAATGCGAACCAGTCCTCTAGTAGGCATGAATTGGGTCTTTTTAGTATCAATGAGAATGGAGTCGGTCTCGAAGCCAATCTCGGATATGATCAAAGAGCAGACTTTGTTCTAGATACACTGGGTATTGGCTTGACCGGTCCGACGCTGAAGAATCAGACTATCTCAGGGATCGCAACGCCCGAGCCGTTTTATCTGTAAATACGATCCCCGTCTTCGTTTCCATGGTTCGCTGACCCAAGTATACAGTGGGATATTTGGGTTAAATCCTCAACCGGTCAACTTTTCCTCTCTGGGGAACTTCTCTTCTCCTTCGTTCCTCACAACCTTGAAGGACGAGAGGACCATTCCAAGTCTCAGCTGGAGCTACACGGCTGGTGCCAAGTACCGTGAGTAGAACCCATGATGTAACGCTTTTCTACCGAATTATTTTTAACAAAAGCTTTGCCAACACAGGCTTAAAGCAGGTCTACGGTCAACTAATATTCTCCGGCTATGACACTTCCCGATTCGTTGAAAACTCGGTGTCATTCACCATGGCCGAAGACATCACTCGTGACCTGGTAGTTTATCTGCAGTCAATCAGCTATAGTGGATCAACCTCAGCCACATTGTTATCCGATCCGATCCTGATATTTATCGATTCAACTGATCCAAATCTATGGCTACCAGAAAATGTCTGCAGCGAATTCGAGAAGGCCTTTGGACTTACACTCGACAGTCAGAGTGGTTTATATCTGGTGAACGACACTCATAACACCGAATTGCTCAATTCAAATGCGCAAGTGTCGTTTCGGTTGTCTGATGTGGCTTCTGGTGGAGATGCCGTGACAATCACTCTTCCGTATAATGCTTTCGCTCTGACTGCAAAGGCTCCCCTGGTCAATGGCAGTAGCTACTATTTTCCGTTGAAGCGCGCGGCCAATTCGACCCAGTATACATTGGGTCGAATATTCTTACAAGAGGCGTGAGCTAGATCCTTCCAACCTGGCTATATATAGTGCTAACCCATACAGATATCTCTCTGTCGATTACGAGCGCGGTACCTTCAATGTATCAGCCTGTGCGTGGCACGAAAACGCCGAACAAGACATTACCACGATCACTTCCAAAGACTCCAAACCAACCTCTTGTTCTGGAAGTACATGCTCACCCGGCACCAGCAATTCAAATGACTCTTCCTCACTCAGCCACGGCGCCGTGGCTGGCATCGCCATTGCAGCACTCGTTGGCGTGGGCATTCTCGCAGCAATCCTCTTTTTCTTCATCCGCCGTCAACGTCAAAAGACGGCATATAAAGCGAGTCCCCCAGAAACAGATGTCTCTATACTCTCCGGCCCGGTGCATAACGCCCCTCCTCCAGACCCGAGTGACCAGTCTGCTCCACACCCACCATTTTGGTCTCCGGACGCGATCTTCAGTGGTGTCAGCGAGAGTAATAATGCGCATAGTAGTGGGAGTGGTCAGACGCATGAGCAAAGCGTTGATGAGCGGGGTATGGAGTTGGATGGCCATGGTACACAGATTGATTCGGTTTATCATGAACTGCCGGGCAGTGAAGTCGAGAAGATGCGACCAGAACCAGAACTAGAGCGATCGAATACCCGTTACGTGTAAATTTGGGTGTCAGTGGATTGTATTTAGCCAGATATACGCTTCCAGTCTAAAATGGCCGAGGGCTATATGAAGCAGACGCATGAACAGTAATGAGCCCAGGAGCAGGAAATGAAACAAAAATGAAGCCTTGACAAAGTACATTCTATGCATGTATAATAACCCAGCATCCCAAGCCTAAGCATACTCCTTATTGAACGCACGACCAATAACCATCCGGCGAATCTCACTTGTACCAGCCCCAATCTCATACAACTTCGCATCACGAAGCAATCGCCCAGCCGGAATCTCATTGATATACCCATTTCCACCCATGAGCTGGATAGCGTCTAATGAGCACTCAGTAGCACGTTCGGCAGCATACAGGATCGCGCCAGCGCAGTCCTGAGTCCGAATGACCAGTGGATTAGGAGAAGCGGCGCCGTTATCGACTTCGCGGGCGGTGGCGTAAGTGTATGCCCGCGAGGCTGCCAGCTTAGTGTACATGTCGGCCAATTTACCCTGGATCAATTGGTTGTGGGCAATGGGGGTGCCGAATTGCTTTCGGATGTGAGTGTATGGAAGGACCAGATCGAGGCATGCTTGCATGATGCTGAAGGAGATGTTAGCTATGAGAGGGTAATATTGGGGACATGGGGGATAGCATACCCAAGAGGTCCTGCACTCAGAACGAGTCTCTCCAGATCCAGGCCTTCCATGAGAACTTTGACACCCTTGTTCAGTTCTCCTAGTAGGTTCTCACGCGGGACGAAGACATCCTCGAAAACGAGCTCGCCGGTGTTTGAGCCGCGCATGCCAAATTTGTCCAACTTGCGAGCACATGAAAAGCCCTTGAAAGTCTTCTCTACGACAAAAGCGGAGATGCCCTTGGAACCCTTCTCAGGCTCGGTCTTGGCGTAGACGACAATAAAGTCTGCATCGGGACCCTAGAGAAATAATATATCAGAATGTGAAGGAGGTCAAAGCAAAATCGTCATTTGACTCACGTTGGTGATCCACATCTTGGTTCCGTTGAGTACCCAGCCACCATCAACCTCCATTGCGGTGGTCTTCATGTTGACAACATCAGAGCCCGCCGAATGCTCAGACATGGCGAGGGCGCCGATCTTATCACCGGAAAGAAGGCCTGGCAAGAATCGTTCCTTTTGTTCGGCAGAGCCATTCAAAGAAAGTTGATTGACACAGAGTTGGGAGTGGGCGGCGTAGGAAAGACCGATACTTCCTATACAGAGGGTGTCGGATTAGATTCGATCTTGGAGCGACATTAATTTCGGATTGAGTAGCCCTTACCGGAGGCACGGCTAATTTCTTCCATCACCACGCAGTGGGCCTGATAGCCCATTCCTAAACCGCCATACTCCTCGTTGGCGGTAATTCCAAGGAAACTGCATCACGATTACTCATTAGTGATCTGGAAGATTGATTGTCGAATAATATTTCAAAGAAAAAGAAGGCATACCCAGCATCACCCAACTTCTTCCACATGTCCGCAGGGAACTCGTTCAATTCATCCGTCCGTGCGGCAACCTCGGCCGAAATCTCTCTCCCTATTCTAGGGATTAGCATAGATCCAACGAAAAAGAAGGAAAAAATGGCCATACGTGTAAATTCCTGAACTCGCTCGCGCAGCTCTAGCAAATCATCTTCGGTTGGGGGCTCAAAGCCCGCTGGGTGCTTCGTTGATAGGTTGCGCGCAAAAGCTGGGGCGAATGCGGGGAGATTGGCGCTTCGCCGCAATGAGCGCGCAGATGTGCGGAGGAGGGATGGGAGGGTGATGGAGGCCATTTAGGATGTCGCTACAGCTGGCCAAAATGTGTTGCTTAGGGAGGAAAGGGTATGGTCAAGTTCAAAGTGGCGGCCTTGGAGAGTATTTAAAATATGCGGAAGAAAGACAGAGAGACAGAGAGCGGCATCCCTCGGCGCGCGGAGAGACCGCCCGCAGTACATAGCGGAAGTACTACAACTTGTTGGGCTTCTAGATAGTTTTGAGCGCATTGAAATATATTGATTGTGAATAATCTACATTATCTCAATTCATACATTGATCTATGATAATTCTCAATATAATCCTTTCTCTCGCCTCTATTCTACAATCTGTTTGTTGAATCCCCCGAGTCTGCGCGGGAGGCGGTGATGTGCATCTCGGGTACACGCGGCAATCCGCGCACCTCCGCACAATCTGGGGAAGTTGGAGTCCCTCGTCACTCGCTCACTTGCTCACTTGCTAACCGCAACCCTCGATTCAAATACCATTCTTCGACCAGAACGTGGTTCTAGTCTTGTCCATTCTGATCCTCTAATTGACCATCAAACAACCACCATTCTAACAACTGTCGGTCCCCTCGACTCCCATCTTCCCCGCAATGCGCGCCCCATCCCCGCTCGTCCTCCGGAGCTTGGGCTCGCGCGCTGGACTATCCAACTACCGCCCAGCAAACTTCCAACTCCCAAAATCATTCCTCCGTATATCCTCACGCACAGTCGCCAGCTACACCCATCCCCACCATGCATCCGCACTCTCCGTCCTCCCCACGGCTGTGGACACCTCCTCGCCCGAATACCGGGAAAACAGCCAGCAAATGCAAGAGCTCCTCGACCGCATGAGCAGTCTGCATGCCAAAATCGCACAGGGCGGATCACAAAAGGCCCGTGATAAGCACGTCGCCCGCGGCAAGATGTTGCCTCGCGATCGTGTCTCGGCGCTGATTGACCCGGGCACCTCCTTCCTGGAGCTATCCCCGCTTGCGGGACACGAGGTGTACGAGGGAGAGGATGTTCCTGCTGGCGGTATCATTACGGGCATTGGGACTGTGGAGGGGGTGAATTGTATGATTGTGGCGAATGATAGTACCGTCAAGGGTGGCACGTATTACCCGATTACGGTGAAGAAGCATCTCCGCGCTCAGGCTATTGCCCAGGAGAATCGATTGCCGTGTATTTACCTCGTTGATTCGGGTGGTGCCAACCTACCCCATCAGGCGGATGTGTTCCCTGATCGTGATCACTTCGGTCGTATCTTCTTCAATCAGGCCCGGATGAGCTCTCTGGGTATTCCGCAGTTGTCGGTTGTCATGGGGCCCTGCACTGCTGGCGGCGCTTACGTGCCGGCGATGAGCGACGAGACTATTATTGTCGAGAATCAGGGTACTATCTTCCTGGCGGGCCCGCCATTGGTCAAGGCTGCTACGGGTGAAGTGGTTTCTGCTGAGGATCTGGGTGGTGGTCAATTGCACTCTACCATTTCCGGTGTGACTGATTACCTGGCCGTCGACGACGCACATGCCCTCGTGCTCGCTCGCCGCTCAGTGGCTAACTTGAACTACCCTTCTACAAAACTTCCGCAACAGCTCGAGGACTTCGTGGTCAAAGAGCCCCTCTACGACCCTGCCGAGCTAAACGGCATCGTCGGCACGAACCTCCGCCGGCAAATCCCCGCGCACGAAGTCATCGCGCGCATTGTGGATGGTAGTGAGTTCGCCGAGTTCAAGCGCGACTACGGTACCACCCTGGTTACAGGATTTGCCAAGATCCACGGCCATAGAGTCGGTATTGTGGCTAACAATGGGATCTTGTTCTCCGAGTCCTCGCTCAAGGGTGCTCATTTCATTGAGCTGTGCGCTCAGCGCCGCATTCCTCTCGTCTTCTTGCAGAATATCTCGGGCTTTATGGTTGGTGCCGACGCCGAGAAGGGTGGTATTGCAAAGAATGGTGCCAAGTTGGTGACGGCCGTTGCTTGTGCTGATGTGCCAAAGTTCACTGTCGTGTTTGGCTCGAGTGCTGGTGCTGGTAACTACGGCATGTGGTAAGTTCTTTCTCTATGATGTTATGAGCTTCTTTGCGGTCGTGGGCAATATCTGACAATCTGATCTCTAGTGGCCGTGCCTACTCCCCCCGGTTGATGTTCATGTGGCCCAACTCCAAGATTGGCGTCATGGGCTCCGAACAACTCTCATCCGTCATGGAGGCAGTTGGAAAAATCGCCGATCCCGCACTGAAGGCTCGGATCGACCGCGAATCCGAAGCGATCTTCTCATCCGCCCGCCTTTGGGACGACGGTGTGATTCCTCCCGCGCAAACGAGAAAGATGCTGGGTCTGGGATTGGCAGCCGCTCTTGGCGGAAAGGAGGAGCCCGATATACAAACCCGATTCGGAGTGTTCCGGATGTAGATGGGGTGTGTGGTGAAAGAAACAAGAGAGAATTATAGAAATAAGGTTAAGGAAATGTATTCAATCAAGCATGTTATTTGGTTTTGACCCATCAAGGGCTGCAAAGAAAAAAAAATCATAACTTGAAAATAGAAAGTAAAATGGCAAGAAGAAGAGAAAGCAGAATGTTGTGTGTTCGATCACAACTTTTATATCGTCAACATCATCTTTTTTGGTGGCTCGGCAGGAGCTAAAAACTTATGTGAGAAGTGGAAAGTAAGAAGAGACAGCAATGGGAATGCTGCATTCCGTAGGTCAAGAATAGAATGAAGAGGGGATGGATGAAGAAGGTAAAGTGGAAATGAAGAATGGAAAGGGTTTTCAGAATGGAGAATAGGTGGTATAATATGTGATGATGACAGGCGGCGACGCGTCTTTCTATCAAGAGGTGTAGTTGTAGAATGCATGAAAAAAGCGTAGAGAATATATCATGAGACATGTCAAAGAATTGGGTCGAGGCGGAGACAGGCGTGATATTGGCATAACTCGAATCGATAGATAGATGGGGGTTCGAGGATCGAGAACCAAGAGCATAAAGTAAAGGGTGCGGTGATTATCCTTTCAAAGGATGACGCATGGAGGTCGCCGACGGCCCTTATTTTCTCTCTTCCGGTCCTGCCTGCTTGGGCCCTCGCGCTTGCGGAAGTTATCGCTGGTCCCGCTCGGCCCTTGCAGGTCCTTACGGATGATCTGACGGCACAGATCGACGAAAACTTCGTTTACATTGGCGCGGCGCCGGGCAGAGGTCTCGTAGTACGGAGCATTGCCCCAATTCTGGGAGAGGCCGAAGGCGCGGGCGCGAGGTACCGCGCGGTCTTCTTCGAGGTCGGATTTGTTACCGACGATCACGAGGGGGACTTTCTCGTCGTCTTTGATGCGGATGATTTGTTCGCGGAGTTCGGAGAGCTCGTTTAAGGAGGACATGCTGGTGATGGAGAAGACGAGGAGGAAGCCTTGGCCTTGCTTCATGTATAGTTCTCTGTGTGGTGGAAAAGGGAGCGGGTTAATGGATGTGTGGTTTGTGTCTCGTTGTGCGGTGTGGATTTACCTCATAGCCGCTGCGGAAATCCTTGTTAGCCAAAGAAGCAAGTATGATGATTGGTGGTGCTTACTGAATTGTTCTGTTCCAGCGGTGTCAAGACTGCATGTCATAGGGTCAGCCACCTCGTATCCCTGCGTCATTGTTGTCAATTGTTGTATAGAAACCTACATCTCGAGTATACATTGTCGGCCCTGTTGTTTGGTGTTAGGAGTTGATCAATTATCCTCAGGCCTGTCGGTGACTCACATCTACTTCGATTTGTTTGCGATACGAGTCCTCGATTGTCGGATCGTAGCTCTCAATCCAGACATTCTGAACGAATTGGGCTGTGAATTGGTCAGTGATTGACTCTGGAGGGTATGACGGAGCTTCTCCGCAACAGCGCGACAGCGCAATAGCCAACAGGGAGAACATGCAGGGGCTGTTTACCAGTCAAGCAGCTCTTCCCCACACCACCTGCTCCCAGCACAACAATATGATACTCCCGTCTGTATGACACAAGCAATTAGGACCTTAGCTGGCATTGACCCCAAGGGCTACGATAACCCAAGCCCGACAATCCACGACTTACTGGGGCCGCATTGAGAAATATCAACCGTCTTCCAAGTATATTCACGCTGACAGGGAGGGGGCGAAATGGTGTGATCGACGAGACGCGAACGGGTGGTCAATGGTAGCGGAGCCAGATCACAGCAAGCGTGGAGTTTTGGTGGAGAGCGAGTGGTGGTCTGACGCGGTCGACTGCCGAGCTTTCGAGATGGTTCGTTCCGGAGTTTCAATAAGGCCAGACTCTCGAGTTTGTATCTTCCGTCCGTACCGTGTACCGCGGGCGTTTGTACCCCTCAATGGCTGCAAGGTTGTCCAGCTCCCTTTTGGGGGCCGATAAGAAGTGCAAGGAGAAATAAGGACCGGACCGGTTACATCGGTCGTCTAGCGGATGTGCCCCTTCGACGCACGGACGTCGCGATCACAGCGGTTTGAAAAGTACCGGCGGGGAAACGATCGTGGTGGAGGAAGGATGGAAAGGAAGGGAGGAGAGGGATTGAGGGCCAAGGGGAGATTGAAACGGGGGAGAGGGGAGGAAAGTTTGGATGTGGTGGTTGGCGGTGGTTGGTGGTGGTGGTGGTGGGTTTGGATTGGATTAATGTGTTGTGCGGGACCTTTTTGAACTTTAGTTTAGGGCCCCTTATTACAGTTTGTAGTCGAAGATGGGTGTGGAATTGAGATCAAAGAATTGAGGTATTATAGAATTGGATGATTTAGTTGGAAATTCAGGGGATGATAAGAGGAGCGACGGGCATCTGCACGGGAATTCTCAATCCAATCGGTTCCTTGTGCCCCTGTTCCTGTGCCAAAAGCTCATCATTGCCGTTGTTCCTGGCGGTGAGTCGAGGCCTTTTGGGGCCTGGGGCACTTCGGCTTCGGCTACTCCACTTAGGTACGGAGTAAAGTACACTTCATTATTCTTCCCGTCTCCGCCTTGTCTCTTTATCTCAGACATCCCCACTTGCATCTCTCATTTCAAGATTGATCTATTGACTTTGGCTCATACTCAGTACAGACTGTGATAAAGTATCTCAACAAGTCGTTGGTGCGGTGTCTTTTGTGATAGTAATGCCAATTCAATCGCGGGGTCCCATAGCCAAATGTGGGATCCTTCCCGGACAGGGGGGATTAGCCTGTTCCTTAGACCGGAAGAATCCACAAGCACCAAGGGGGAGCAATATAGCCTGTACATTCTAGAATGACAGAAGCGAGGTCAGGATCAGACTGGAACTATTTTCTGTACTTTTGTAATTCTATATGTCTATAACTAACATCCGCAGGTTCACCAGTTAATCTACACTGGCATCGAGTGTCAGTCACGTGATGACATGCTTTTGTGGAAGATTACTGCAATAATTAGAACTATAAATATCCACAGACTGTGCTGAACTGTCGGAAATCATTTCCTCTGACATGGCGGAGATCACTTGTCTTGAATTGATCCTGTCATACACCCAGCATATTGCAGATGGAACGCATTAATAGCTCTACATATGGCACAGACGGAGAAAGTATCCTTTTAAAGCTAAGAAGCCCAAGGGCTGGATGGCGCAAATAGTGTGATTAAATACTCACGCGACCTGGTCAATCACCGGCAACGTGCCAGACATAATGACAGTCATTTTTAAAAGACAATAATGCCTTTAATGTGGCAGTGGAGGACTGGCTTCCAGGACTGTTCCGTCTCGTGGCCTAGAACAGCCCTGTACGTCATGTATGGCGGTTGTGCGGGACGCACTCGGCAAGCTTAGATCTCTTCGTGGTCCAGCCCGGGGTATCCTGCAGCTATATCGTCACACTGGATAGATCGCATGAACATTCTAGGATAGACGATCTTGTGGAAAGTGGGTATCCGGAGATATATGTACGGAGGAACATTTCGTTTGTTCCAAGGTTGCAGGTAGGTCTGGGATAACTACCACTAGACATAATAAATCGGAACATTATTTTAGGCTGGTGTCACACTGCACATACCGATGAAATGCATGATGCACTCGAGATACACAGCACGGACAATATAGGCAACCCTCTCACAGCCTACCTCTAGCCCGCTTGAGCCTAGGTACAATGCTCTACAAGCTTCGAAAGAGTCCAAATTCACATGGCCCTCGCAGATGATCGCAGGCCGAGTACGTCATGTCATCACGTGATGCCGCACGGGCACGGCCAGCAACCGCCAGCTCGACCGGTTGCATTCTCATCATCCCTCGTTCATATTGCTATCTTCGTCTTCACCTCCAAGAGATCGTGAAAAATTCAATCACCTATCTCCTACAAAATGGCCTCTTTCCAGGATCGTGCCCAGCACGCTGTTGCCCAGCTCGACAAGGAGGTGCGTTTGTTCCTGCCGTGATTGTGCGTCTGTGTGTGTTTCGGTTTCGCTGGTGCCTCTTAGCTCGAACCCTCGGTCCATTTGTGCGCTGCATTGCGTACAAACCCACCCAGCATATGACCTGCGGGGGGGGGAGCCAGCAACTGCCAGCAACCGTTGAACGGACTCTCACGGCAACCTACCTTTGCGATAAGGCTTTTCCTTGCTGACTGACATTTTCTCCGATAGCTCTCCAAGTACCCTGTCCTCAACAACCTTGAGCGTCAGACCAATATCCCCAAGGTCTATGTCATCCTTGGCCTGGTTGGAGTCTACTTCTTCCTTGTCTTCTTCAACATTGCTGGCGAGTTCCTCGTCAACTTTGCCGGTTTCCTCCTCCCCGGTTACTACTCCCTTCAGGCCCTCTTCACGTCGGGTACCGCGGATGACACTCAGGTAAGTCTCAATGCACTCAGTCGCATGTCCCCAATTCTCATGAGAATCAATGCTAACTGTTGACCAATTCTAGTGGCTCACTGTAAGTTCCCATGACCTGTATTCCCAGCCAGCATCATCTGGCGTTTGCGGCACAAGACACGCGGGAGCGGGCTTATCAGCTGCCACGCGATAGCTTCATGCGCCTAGAACCCTTTTGACTAACTAATGCCTCGATAGTACTGGGTTGTCTTTGCCTTCCTAACTGTTGTTGAGAGCGCCATCAACGCCGCTTACTGGTTCCGTATGTGGAAATGAGCTTGTTTCGCACCAGAGTACCCGCTAACCTCTGATCTTAGCCTTCTACTACATCTTCAAATTCGTCCTGATCCTCTGGATGGCTCTCCCCCAGACCAGGTAAGACGATCCTCTCAAAGCCTTCTCATGAAGCAAACGACTGACCCAAACCAGCGGTGCCCAAGTCGTCTTCCACTCTTTCCTCCAGCCTCTGGTTGGCCGCTTCTTCAGCCAGACCGGAACCTCTGCCAACCTCCGTGCCCAGGCCGAGGCTGCCGCTAACAAGGCGCACTCCACCTGAACGGCTTCCGCAGAATGAGTTGTAACTGAGAATCGTCCCGATCAGTTGCAGTGGCCATTGTGACCGTAGCCAGCGAAGAGGCAGGTCACCGGGTCCCATCGATTCTCCGTTCTCGCGCGAGTACTGTTACCGAAGAGCTTGAGCGTTTCTGTGACGTTTTGACATTTTGAGTGTCTATGAATGCCTTTTGGCAGTGTGATGACGATAGAGGGTGATGAGGACGGGAAGGAGGAAAGTGGGTCGAGTCCGGGGTTGAGCTGTTACTAGGAGGACCGGGTTGCTTGAGTCGTTATGTGATGTATCTTGTTCCATACCTGGAATCGTAGAGCTGTGGTTGGTTTGATGCCGTGTCGTGTTTCACTATTCACCTAGTGTGAATGTCGGAACTCGTAATCGGCTTTCTAATTGTTTCATACCATATGACAATGTTGCTACGTATCGACCTCCCGGATGGATCATTTGCGCCGTAGAAGATTTTTAGGAAACAAGCGGTGATACAATGTATTTTCTGTACTGACCGGATTCGGTTTCAGCCAGCAGCTGTTTCTCCTTCATTGACACGATCAAAATATCGACCGCCGAGACAAGAGGCACACAAGTAACAGAACGCCAACCCAAACCCTTCCTTGCAGACATTTAGCAGAACACCAAAACTCCCGTCACGATCTAAAAGACATCAAAAGCACCTAGGAAATTCGTATATCCCGCCACTAAGCAGGATATGAGTCAAATCCAATCTCAAAGAACCAGCGACTGAGTCACGGCTGGTCTAATACAGGCCCATGCGATTGCCCCAGCCGTCCGTGCGAGGATTAACAACAATGCGATAGGGGAAGGGATTCGAGTCACTGGTTGTGATTGGCGGGATATGATCTTTGTCCCGGTTGACCACGGTCAGAATCTTCAATGCCGCTTTTTGAAGCATATTCCCCATGGCCTTGCGGACCTTGGCTCGTTCTATTCCAGAATGTGTCAGCAATGAGCAAGGTAGAAATGTACCTTTGCCCGGCACAGGAGCCATCCTAGGGAACTCCAACAGGCAATATATCATGCCAAGTAACATACCGGACTCAGTGCGGGGTGTGGCAATGGTCACATCTATCGTCCACATCTCCCAACAGACCTCCTCTTCGCCCTTCCCAGCCAACCCGCCAAACCACATCCCCGAGCGACGTCTCTTCTTCTCATAGAACTCGACTGCGATGCGTCCGCGCACTCCCCCGCCACCCCCACCGACTGTACCATCTTGGTCACCGGCCGCCGGGGACAGGTGCTGGCGGACCAGTGCATTCACGCGCGACTCAATCAGAGTCTCTAGGTCTGCGTCATTGATGGCGGGTAGTGTCAGGTCTAGTACGTCAAAGGTGACCGGCCGGATGGAGGGGAAGTAGCGGTGGAAGAAGATGAGATTCAGGACGCCTGTGGGGGGGAGTAAGATATTAGTATATCATCGTATAATAAAGCGGTAGTCACTTGGCAGCCTTGCAAGCCAGATTAACGGCGCACCTTTTAATACATCGCGCACCGTGGTGGTATCGGCGAAGATCTCCAGGAAGTACTCTGGAGGGGTTTTGCGGGGCTCCATCCCCGCCCGCGAAAGAACAGCTCAGCACGCGGTAGGCCGGTTGGTCCAGGGAGACGTGAGAAAGGAGGAAAAATTCACAGGAGCAAAGCGCCTGGTTGAGAAATGTTGGCCAGAGTTGACGAGATCATGGAGGGGATTTGCTGATGGGGTAGTTGCGGAGGAGAGGATGGGATGATGCTGCGATGCTCGGAGCGGTTGCTATCGGCCATCGGACTGGGCCGAATAACGCTTATCGGCTTATCATTGGCCGGGAGACGCTGGGAATTTTGGCAATGGGAATAGTCAGCAGAATAGTGAAAGAAAATGATAACCGTATGTGATGATGATATCTTGGATAGGTACAAGGGGAACTATGTTCGACAATAAATTGGAAGGTCGACCGGGGAGTTTGTTTCTGCAGGATGGCCTGTTCCGCCGAATCCGGGGAGGAACTGGTGAACCTGGTTAAAGTAGAACATAGCAGAACAGGACAAGACAATGTGAATGTATAGCTAAGGTTAGAATATTAACAAAAGGATCATTAGAGTAGTTTCTATCACTATTATTACCACCTAACTCCCTTCTATCATGATTCAAAGGAACACCATAGTGGTATCGTCATATCCTGTATGTGACAGTCCAAAGCCAAGTCCAACTAGCCGAGGCCGCTGAGAGTCTGGGGTCAGTTGCCGCCCGAGGCCTTCTGCCGGTCTCCAACTTGTCTCCCTCATCCAACGACATTCACTGCACATATCATGGTCCTCGGAGTGTGACACCTGGATCATCTTGAATAGAATATCCCCGCCCATCTTCATCATGATCGGTGCCGCGAGGCGCTGGTTCCGGCGCAATCGCAAAGGTCTTGCGATCGGGGCTGGTGTGCTAGGAGCTGGCTACCTAGCTGGACAATATGTATTGTCCAAGATCTCCGAAGCACGTGAGCGGATGAGCAGTGACAGAATTGCCCGTGAGAAGTATGTATTCTCCGCCAACTTGGTGGTTTCCCATCACTGGCCGGTCTGGCTTCGGTTGGCACGCGAGCTTGTGACAGGCTCGGTTCTCAGGGTCCGAGAGCTAACAAGACATCTAGTTTGCGGCGACGATTCGAGCAGAACCAAACCGATTGTACCTATACCGTCCTTGCGCTGCTTCCCACTGCCACGGAAAATATTATCGAAGCACTCCCTGTCGAGGAGCTGACGAAGGAGCTTCAGAAGAAGCGGGCGGAGAGGTTGGCCCGGTTGAATGCCGGGGAGACAGCGGGCTCGGACATGACTTCAGTGTCACCCAGCATGACCGAGGACGACCGGAAGAGCCTATCGAGCTTCCAGAGTGAAGGATATCTCCACACTAGCCAGCTGGGCGAGTCGGTGAACCCGGAAGCCCAGGCCCCGCCGAAACGGAACAAGACGCAATTGTGGAACGAGGTGAAGATCACCTGTATGCCATCCAGTCTCCCCCAGCTATAACCGTTTGTTCACGGCGATGGCCTATTTCAATCGCTAATACGTCTTAGCTATTACACGCTCGTTCACCCTCATCTACACCCTCTCGCTGCTCACCATCTTCACCCGTATCCAACTCAATCTCCTCGGCCGCCGCAACTACCTCTCCAGCGTCATCTCGCTGGCTAATCCCCCAGCCGACTCGACGATCAGCTTGGAGGACCACGACGACGAGCTGACTCAGACACTGGGTGATGACTTTGAGACAAACAGGCGTTACCTAGCTTTCAGCTGGTGGCTATTGCATCGAGGCTGGAAGGAGCTGGTAGCACGCGTTCAACCCGCCGTGGAGGAGGTTTTCGGTCCTCTTAACCCTCGTGAAGATATCAGTTTGGCCAAATTGTCGGAGTTGACTCTACAGATTCGGAGAAAGGTCGAAGGAAACACGGAAGAGGAGCGACGGTATGATGGTCCCCAAGGAACCTGATCTCGCCAAAACTCGAGATAGCTAACACATGTTCCCTTTTAGCGCCAAGAAATGGCTGTCTTGCCTGCTGCCCCCAACAGAGGAGGAGGAGTATGTTCTACGTGAATCCGGCGTCGAGGGAGTTGCAGACCCATCTTCCTCTCAAACTGCCTCCAAGCTGCGCCATCTTCTCGATGAGACAGCTGACCTTATTGACTCGCCTTCATTCTCCTTCGTCCTCACACTCCTCAACAATGAAGGGTTCTCTACCCTCGTAGATACCAAGTGCGCCAACGAGGCCTTCCAGACCGACTCGGCTGCCACGACAGTGCCGCAGTCATTCGACTCCATGGCCACTGTCGTCCCTGCCTCAACGGAGCGCAAGACCAAGCTTGCCAACCTTTTGGCTGTGTTGGCTCGGCAGGCCCATGTAATTGGAAACGGCACCCATCCTCCGAATGAGTATCTGGTTGCCATGGACCAGAATGTTCGTGAACTGGAGGCCTTCTCGGCTGTGATTTATAGTTCCAACTTTGAGCTTGAGCTCCTCGGTGCTAGCAAGGCTGCTGCAGCTGAAGTTGGAGATTCGGCTGAGTTTGAGCCCGTTTCGTCGTCTTTCGCCGATGTGATGGTTGAGAAGGAGCCAGAGACTCCACTTAGCGAGGAAATCGCTCAGAGCGTACCCATCCTCATTAACAACGATGTGCAAGAACTTGAGACTATCTCTCCTATCGAGAAGCTAGCATCCGAGGCCGTTACAGACTTTGCATTCGAGCAGGCGTGGGGCAAGGCCGTGGAAGATGGAAAGAGCCCCTCTGAGACTGAGGAGCAGGCCATTTCTTAATGGCCCCTAACAATCTCTGTCTATTTCACTTCTTGCCAATACCCATTCAATAATCTGCATCGATTCTTGTTACCATCTACGGGCGCTGCTTCTGTCTGAATGTTAGACTGGGTGTTAATGATTATATGTCCATGTCAATTCAATTCTCCTGTCTCTATAATCAACTGTAGCAAATAGATTATTTACAAACCCCTACTATTTAAAACCTCACAGCTTCGCACTATGCTGGTTACTCAGGAATGTCTTCACATCATTTGCAGACTTTTGCCCACTCTCAATAGCTCCATCCACGAACCCTCTCCATCCATCCGCCCAGTCTGCACTTGCGAAGAATACCCTACCATCTGCCTTTTGCAATTCCTGAACGTAGCGGCTGAATTGGTTTGGTCCCCAACAGCTCCAGGTTCCCTTGGCATAAGGGTCATTCATCCAATCGTGCGTGAGATACGCCTGGATCTCAGCACCAGGACAAACATTCGCCTGGAATCCCCCGATGATCTCTTTGCTATCCTTCTTGTCCACTAGACGCCCATTATACCCGAATCCAATACACCATGTTCCCCGTGGACCGGAAGGCTTGTGTCCATTGTGATCGGAAAAGGCAAAGACATACGGCGATTCCCCCGAGGCGCCGCAGGTTGCAAACCACCCTGGCTCGGTGGCAGCGAGGTTGAAATGTATCTTAGCTCCCTTATTGATATGACCGGATGCAATGGTATCAGTTTTGAGAGCACTCAGCGGGGGGTTGAATGTGATATCGCCGAGACAGTTTCTACTTGACGTTAGTCCCAGCACCGCGATCAAATGCATCAATACACTCACAGAGGAATGGTCGATACAACCGCTTTGGCATCAATTCGTCTGCCATCCTTCATTTGTACTGAAACGCCAGTCCGATCTTGATCGATTTTCTCCACGACAGTGTTGAGTAACACGTCACCCTGGAAATCCTGCAGGATAGCCCGTGCAAAAGCTGTCATCCCTCCGTTGCCAAGTTTATAGATGCCAGCTCGTTCAAAAACACCGGCCATACTATGTCCTCCAAGTGCAAACCAGCGAAGCGCCTCGGTGAAACCGATATCACTCCCAGGCGCACTGCCAAACGTTGCCACATTTGACTCGAATATGTCCTTTTCAAACTGCGATAGGCCGTCTAACTGATCAAGCCGCTGCTTAACGGTTAGATGATCATATTGCCTCCAAACAGCCGGTTCCCGGAATGGTTCGTGGGGGAAAGGCATAAGAGCACGACTATCCAACCCATCAATCGAGAAGAACTTTTCAGCGACTCGTTCAAGAGCAGCCACACTTTTCTCTGGTGGAACCTCCCTAACCGGCGCATAAGCAGGCTTGAAGTAATACTTCTCAGGCGCCATAGTTCCCGCAGAGGTCCTAAGGTAATGATGGAGCCCATAACGATGAAGTTCATGATACAAGTGAGGCTGGTTCCAATGTACCCAAGTCCCACCCATCTCGAATTCTTCACCAAATGCCTTTGCAGTCCAGGTTCGACCGCCGATGCGATCTCGTGCTTCGACGAGAAGGACGCGGAGGGTAGAGTCTTGTGCGAGATTGCGTGCGGCGATGAGCCCTGCAAATCCACTTCCGATGACGACGACATCGTAGATAAATTGTATGATTTTGGAGCTTTGTATGACGGCTTCGGTTTCTAGGCCGTTTGTGGTTGTTTGGGGAGTCCAGAGGAAGCCTTCTTTTGATCGGGGCATGGTGATGTTGAGGGGGATAGAAATATTGATGAGTAGGGCATCAAGATTTTGAGAAATGACACTCTGGGAAGAAGTAGGTCTTTAAATGATTCTATAGTAAATCATGGCTTCGGACTATTTCTACGAACGTAGTTTGTTCATGATTCCATCGCACTTTTTGGCTTAAATTGGACTAGTGCGGAATGTCTTTCTGAGGGAGCGGAATGAATTCCTCCCGCTTGAGTAGTATATACAAGATCAAGAGAAAATAATGTTCTTCATAACATATGAAAAGGAACTTGATAAGGGACAGGATTATTTTAAGAATTAATACAGTTGTTGGGTCTTCTAAGGTAATCTAGGTGACTGTTAAATAGACAGACTCCAAGTGTGAACTTTCACAATCATAGTTCAACTCCTAATTAGTTGAAGTCACCAGTAGGCATCCAGTTCACAGCAATAGGCTCATGTTTGCTCGCTTGATCATCTTATCTCGCGATCACAGCTGAAACGAGAGGTCGGCTGGCCCGACCACCACTCTCACGTCAAATGTAGATCTCCAGAATGTCGGCTTTATGCTGTACCAATGTCGATTTTTCAACTTCTTGTCCTCACTATCAGTGGAGATATCGAGATCGCAAATCCGCTGGGCCCTCTTGCGGCTCAGATTGTGGGGAATCTGATCAGGTGGGAGAGAGTAGACATAACGATGCTTACTCTCCATGGGTCACTTTCCCGGCCTGGATCTATCTTGAGTTGGAATTGTTTCGTTAACCCAGGACTTGGGATAGGGCGGCCCTGAAGGAGAGAAGTGTTAGCTTTCTTTCGAGACTGGTGGATCATGAGCGGTATGGTTTGGCACTAACCTGAATAACAAGCCAGTCAATCTGGTCAATCGCGTATGTCATCTTGTCTCTTCGATCACGGCGCACTGCTTCTCTAATGTGCTCCTCAGGGTGATAAATCCTGTCGCAAATAATCCCATAGCCTACTGGGGCGCATCAAGATCCAAAGGTGACTACGTCGCTCTTGATCTTTTGTATCCGGTCTAACACTAAGCCATGGACCACAACAAGCTGCCTATATTGGGTTATGTGTCAGCATTCTCTAAGATCTTTTGAATGTTGGCCTGGAGATTGAACGTTCCAACTTACGGCTCATCAGCAACAAGGATATGTATGCATGCCGTCCGCATCAAGATGGCCTTCGGGTCCCCTAAGGGTCAAGCTCTCCACAAGGCGCTGCCTTACGTAGGAAGAGCTACCAAAACCACCCGATAATAATAGATAATTCTATATCACCGTCACAATCGGAACCCCGGATGCAAATTATTTTTTAAATGAGAGATTTGACATACAATGTTGACGTCGGGATGTTTGGCATGCATTTGTCGGATATGCCCATCCACAAGATTGATGCTTTCATCAATTTTGTGATCAAACGATTTTTTAAGCTCGTCACTTTGTAGGTCTCATTCAGAAATTCATCTGAGAGGAAGTAGAGCATACGTCACCATGCGATTTGTATCTGTCCGTTGTATATATCCGCCTCTGGAAAATCAGACTCGGAGAGAGGGCACATCTAGCTTCAACCAGGGAGTCAGGGTAGCTTCAGTGCCAAAGGCACATTTCAATCTTTGAAAACGCCCTGAAATCATTTTCCAAGCCACCTCGCTGGGAGTAAGTTGAAGGTGTTGACGTATTTGCTCCGGTTTTTCATCCATGAGTTGATAAATGAACCTATCGATGAAGACAGAGCCAATTGGTAGACCTGGCAGACCTGGTAGACCATCAGTACATAGTTGTTTTCCAAGTATTTTTCAACTAAGTACCTTCAACGTGACCAAGTTGCTCAAGTCGTGTAGGCTCGCCTCGCGAGGATGTCAGCTTTAGCACGTTGACATCCTGTTTTTTAAGTTAGAGATACTCTCGGACGCCTTATTGCTTATGTCCCACGACATTGATTTTTCCCCTCAGAGATTGTCCTCCATCAGGCCTCCAACGCAGGTGTTTCATGATCAACCTCGTCCCATCGCTTAGAAAGTTGGTGGGGCTTCCAGTCCTCGCCGTAGCGGCCGCCCTCCCACCAGGCGTGCATGACATCCTGGCCCGAGCATAGCATCCCATCGGCGGCCTGCAAGTCCTCAGCGCCGCCCAACCGGGAGTAACGTAGAATACGGCCGCGATCGTCGATATACACGAGCAGCACGTTCCCCGGGCCATCATTTGCCTCCTTGTCATAGATAAGCACATGGCTCCATTTGGCCGCCTGGTGAAAGATCGACAGAGCATAGTCAAAATTGTTCACGGCGGCCTCGATAGCCTCATCTCGTGTTTTCCGCTTCCTCTCATTGTACCAAGCAGCAAACCCTGGTGTTTCCTCGATGATTTGCGGGATACGAGTCAGGATATTATGCAGTGACTGTAAACTGTCGTTGGAACCCGCATCGTAAAGCGCGGCATCCTCGAAGACTGTTCCCTCGTACTCAGCCTCGGAAATCAGCTCGGCCAAGTTTTCTTCCGAGCCTTCGCCGTAGAAAGTGCATACGAGACGTGTATAGCTGACTCCCCGGCGGTCCGACGCACTGCGGACCCGCGCGAGGAGATTCTTCTCGTCCTCTGTGATATCATCTTTGCTGAGAGACATCTCCTTGAGTCGCTCCACATACGGCTACAAATCATGATTAGCTATTGCTCCTGCACGTAAGGTACCTGAGATGGACTAACCATGCGGCCACGCGACCCAACCTCCAGCCACTTGCTAAAAATCGCCGATCGCTGTGCATCGTCGGAGATGGCATGGTCAATTCTCCATTGGTCCTAGCAGACAAGCCTATTAGTGTCTCACTTCAGTTTATGTTTCGAGGGGTTTTTGTATGTGATCACCAGGAGATACAGGTCGGCGGCATGGATTATCACCGTCTCCTGGCCGTGGGAGCGTTTCAGGGCGTAGTCGCTAGGCATTATGGATTTGTGGACAGAGAGGGGCTGATGAGGGAATAGCGTTGCAATCTTTGTCCCTTTTGTACCTAGGCGGAGCCACTAGGAAAGGTTAATCCAGGAAGAAGTGCGAAGTCCAACTTGGGCTGTGAAGTGAAAGGTGAAAGATGCAAGTCTAATCATAGTTCCCAACTTCTTAAGACAGGAAGTGGGGCCAGCCAGCGGGCGACCCGCGTGTGGAGCACTTTACGACTTACAAGGCATACATGTCCTCTAACACAACAGCCACCACAGCCAGCGCATCCTCCACATCCGTCTCTAGAGCCTCAGAGCAAACCCGAACTGCAGCCAACTATAAGTCGTTCTCTCAGTCCACCATCCTAATTGGGACCTTTCGCTTTCAGAGCTGAAAAATATAGGTGATGCATATTATGTCGTCAAGAGTGGTGATTCCTGAGCCGGCATTATAGCAGAATTCGGCAACTTCACCTTTGCAGTATATATTGGCTCCGGGTTATATCCCCTGATCGCGTATATAGTGCTCATTTTGGCGTAAATTGGCCATCATCCATGTGACCCAAGGTGACAGCGTAACAATCGATGACCTTTGAACGAAGTAAACTGAACAGGGGCTACAGCTGACGGGGGTAGGGCCTCTTTAAGTATCAGAAAAGCGGACTTGACCTCTACGTTGTATTAGTGGCTACATTTGAATGTCATAAAATCCAAACACAACCTTCGACGTCCCTTGTTGCCTCCCCTGGTCACCCCAAGTAAAGGGTGAGCAGATCACTAAGCAACCACGACTATAGAGTACTCAGGGAGCATATGGGAGTAGTGGACAGAAGCAGATCACATATGAATTTGATGCCAAAGTGTTTAGTAAAAATGTTGCTTAAAATGGCGTCAAATTTTCCTGTTTTCGGGGCCAAATTTATCGTTATCTTGTTACGTTGCGTAAGGTTTTCTTGTAAAATTAGTTGCCTGACTTCACCTTAGTAGCAAACAGCAAATCAGCCCAGGCAAGGAAATCAACTGGAGAAGTCTGAGTCTCCACGGATTGATCATAGAGGTCCTTTGCGCGCTTGGTCCACGGAACATCCAAACCACGAGATGCAGCCTCGTAGTATGTAAGTCCCCAGCATGCAGGGTTGGTCTTTCCGCTCTGATATCCGATATAGCGATTTTCAGCAGAGATATTTGCCCATGGGCCATTGACCAAGACAGCTTCACATCTGTAGAAAGATGGATCGTAGGGCACGGTCCCATTGAGGTTGTACTTGGCCGCGTACTCAGAGGCCTTGAACAGCAGACTGTTGTCCAGCGAGAAGAGGTCATATCCTTGGTTCTTCACCACTCTTGACGCCATCGATAGCCACTGTAGCCCATCCTGAACGTGCGTCTGATCTCGGCCTGCTTCTGCACCTTGTCCCGTGGTCGAATCAAAGTTTGCAGAGAGACCAGCACAAAGATCATCCTTGTACGCATAGAGTGCGTAATTGTACAGAGCAACATCGTCCAGATAGACGGCAAAGTTCAGTAGGCCCATGATGCTGGCCACGCCGTAGTTTGCCTGGCCGATGATGATGCTCTGTCTAGCAAAGAGCCAGTAGAGCTGGATGCTGAAGCCGGAACCACCTTTCCAGGATGCACCCTGTTCGACCCATCCACCTTCCCAGCGCATGATTTCTGCGGCATTGACAAAGGTGACACCATTGATGCCGACTAGCAGCGAGCGGTCTGTACCAATAATATTGGTCAAATTGGTGCCCCATGCATCAAGAATAGTAGTGGATCGGTCCCAGTGGGCTTGATCTTTGGTGATGTACCCTACATACAAAATTGTCAGAGGTTATTTCAATTCATACCGGATACCACAAGCTCTTACACATGATGGCATTTTGATAAGCGGCACGTGCATCATTGGCGAAGCTGGTGTAGTTGCTGATCGCGCCCCGACTGATGACAGCATGAGGACCTTGCATTTTGTAGGTTGACAAGGAGTAGGAATCATTGGAGAATCGCGAATACGCCGATGCCCATGGTTCGACCCCACCCAGAGCATTCTTTCGCATAGTCTCGAGATCTGAATGACTATGCCAAAGACCTGGGTGTTGGAATTGACTTGTTCGTGTTTTAGAACCCTCGGTTGTGGGAACAACGGGGACGAGCCCTTTGAAGTTGACATCAGTATTTTATCGTAAGTAGTTACTGGGAGTATATTATTTACCATTCAAGGACGGAACATCACTGACTAAGGCATTGACAGCCGTTGTAGCCACGAAAAGAAATTGAAGAAGTCGCATTGCACCTGGTTATCGTTCCCAGCCTGGTGGTCCAGTTTATCGCTGTTTCCACATTGATTGCGGAACTGACGATATATATATTGCCGTAGGTCCAAACAGAATGATTGGAGAAGAGGGGGTAATCAAAGTTAATTCCGCTTGTTCCTGTTCCTTCGCCAATAGCAATCCCTTTTGATGTTTGACTTGAAAATAACCCCGTGGGGTAACATGCCGGGGTAATGAACGGACATCCACCGGCTCACAAACTCCGATTCGGGATATTTGCCGGACAACCCCCGGCAAATTGCAAGCTATGATCAGACGGAGAATTATCGAATCCTTCGGAACCTTAATTGATTTAATTTCACAATACAAGCCCTCTTGGGTCATTCGGTCGGTTGGGATGATGAATCTGAAGTAGGACGCGAATAAAATTCATACAAATAGAACCGGCATAGCCCGCTAAGGGTCCCGGTACCTTGCCTCCTTCTCAACTTGACTCAAAATGAGGCTGCTGCCTAATCGAGTAATCATCATACAGCTGTGGGTGCTTGCAGCACTTGCAATAAAAAACCCTGTCATCCCAGGATGGAATCCAGATCCTTCTATCATTCGCGTTGGTGATGAATATTTTCTCGCGACTTCGTCCTTCGAGTACTGGCCCAGTACCCCGATCTACAAATCCAAGGACCTCGCCAACTGGGAGCTTTACTCACATGCTTTCACGAGGCCCAGTCAGGCTCAATTATATGGCGTTCCAACAGGCGCAGGTAAACATACTATTACCTTATGCTCCTGGGAAAATTTGCGATCTTAACAGGCTGGCAGGTACATGGGCTCCCACATTGTCGCTTATCCATGGCAAATACTACATAGCATCCATGACAAGATGGACCTATGATCCAGTCGCACGAGTATGGCCTCGTGTAATGTGGGTGTCCTCCTACGATCTGAAAACATGGTCTGATCCCACTTGGGGCGACGCGTGGGGGATCGATCCTGCGTTGTTCCAAGACCCAGCTACCCAGAAGGTTTATCTGAATCTTATGGCTCCAAACAATAATGTTGATAGAATTTGGGGTATCTATCAATGTCAAGTCGATGTGGACAGTGGCCGGTGCATTGGTGAGTACCGTTCGATATGGAATGGAACCTTGGCGCATAATTCATCTGCCAGACCCGAAGGTCCAAAGATGTTCAAACGCGACAATTGGTATTATCTTCTTATTGCTGAGGGTAAGCTCGACCTCATCTAAGGTTGGATACTATGATTAACACTAATTTTTGAAGGTGGTACGGACGACCTTCATCGAGCTTCTATTGCACGCTCCGCCTCTCCTGAAGGCCCCTGGGAAGCAGCGCCAAACAATCCGATATTATTCAATGGTGCATACGGATATGATAATCTCACCGTACAGTCGACTGGCCATGCCACTTTATTTGATACTCCAGATGGAGAGAACTATATAGCATTCTTGGCCCGAAGAAAGATCAACGGCTCGTCCCCGCTTGGCCGAGAAACTTTCTTGTCTCCTGTCCAGTGGAAGAATGGATGGCCGATTGTCAACGGAGGAGAGCCAATTCGACTCAGCCAATCCTTCAGCAATACAACAGACCAGGTCTTACCACCCAAACCATTCACAGACAACTTTGATGGGGCAACTCTTGATCCATCATGGTATCAGCTTCGAATCCCCTACACACAGAACTTCGTGATGAAGAAGAATAGCGCCAAGGGAATCACTTTCAAACCAAATGTGTTCGGCTTGAGTGACAGAGACACGCCCGCGGCTATTTTACGGAAACAAACATCATTGAATATGACTTTCAGTGCCCAGCTCTTACCAACAAAGTCTGGTTTGGGATATGGGGAGACAGTCGGCATCAGCGCTTACTTGAGCGAGCTGCAACATCAGGACATTGCAGTTTCCGGTTGTGTCAACAGCACCGGGATGTGCATATATACTCGCCTGATGATGAACAGCACAATCCAGGTAATGATTCAGTCTTCGTTCCAATACTTGCATACTAATAGCTAGTTGTAATCTAGTACGATCAAGTGAAACTTAATTCCTCGACTATTCCATCTGATCTGACGCTTCACATTCGGGCCGAACCGCTTTCCTACACCCTCGGATATAGCTTCGGTATGAACGGCACAAATCATTGGTTGAAAAAACTATCATCTTCATGGTTAGCATTTGCACCTACCAATTGGTTCGTTTTTGAGGGCGCCAGCTTTGCTCTTTTCGCAACTGGAACTGGTCAACCTTGGCCACCTCATGCCCCTGAAGTGGGATTTGCCAGGGTGACGGAGACATACTATGAGGAGAACATTCCCGACTATGATAATTGGTAAATCGTGCTAGTTAAAATTGATCGAACAATTTCTCCTTAATAAACTGTGAACTCATCCAGGTCGGCTGGGTGAGCAATAAAATGCCGAGAAATCTCCGCTATACACACTCCGCCGAATAAGCCCCGAAGGCTTGTTGCCTCAGGCATAAACTGGGTGACGGAAATACTGCTTAGAAAGCATGTGGTGCACCAATGGAATATCAACGTGCCCCAAGTCGAAATTGCAATAAAGCCCCTAACTAACTTAAGTTAACTAGCTGGCAATTTGTGTGGGCAAAATGACTAATACATGCGGGAGATGGTATCTCCGTCCTCCGGACACTGCTGTTGTTCCGACACTGGGGAGCTCCTGTGGTGCGGCTAGTCACATGTTGTACGCCCTCGGCATGACGCACCTTAAGCTTAACCTGATTATTGTGAAGCTTTAACACCCCAGGACATCTCAAACCTACAATCCCGTGAAAATGTCGACAGCAGCTGTATTTGGCTCCACTGGAGCAGTGGGCTCGCAGATCCTCGCAACACTCCTCGCCTCGGACACATTCTCCTTCGTCAAGACGGTGTCAAGAAGAATTCCAAGCACACAGTCTGCAAAGCTCGAGGCTTTGCAAGAAAGCGACACCTCGAAATGGGCCGAGAAGCTTGAGTCTTTGAATCCTAAGCCATCGGTGGTCTTCAACGCCGTTGGGACCACTCGAGCTGCAGCTGGTGGCATCCAGAATCAGTGGAAGATCGACCATGATTTATGTATTGAGAATGCCCGAGCCGCCAAGGCTGCGGGAGTGAAAACCTACGTCTTCATCTCTAGTGCAGGAACTAGGGGCTTCTTATCTAATCATGTCCCATATTCGAAAATGAAGGTCGGCGTGGAGGATGCCATCAAGGAACTAGGGTTTGAGCACGCGATTATCCTAAGGCCGGGCATGATTCTTGGGAGAGAAACCCCCAAAGCCGCATTCTTCGAAAGTATCGTTGGAAACCTCAACAAATTGGGGCAGGGTATCCAGGACCGAATCGGTATGAGAGACCGGAGCTGCGCGGATGTAGATGTCCTTGGACTGTGAAATGCTGATTTATTATGTGCAGGTCAAGACCAGACTATCATTGGGAGAGCTGCTGTGGCAGCCGCCCGAATTGCTGAAGAAGGGAAAGCGCCCTCCGCGTTCTGGGCTTTAGAGCAAACTGATATTGTCAGACTTGGCAGAGAGGAATGGAAGGAGTGAAGTCGGGTTGTTCCCTGCTACTGATATCTAATCTCTAATTTGTTCTTTGTCTGTTTGATGTTGTGTTTCTTGGAATGAACAAACAGGATAACTATGGATGACTTAAGTGATGAACAAGCGGTACTCTAAGAGGAGTTCGCTTAAGACACAGGATGATTCCAGGCCCCGGAGGTGCCCTTATAGGGAATAGTAGCTTGCACAAATTTGAACGCTGCTCTGCCTCAATTTGAATCCATATTGTGTAATCTAACTAAGTATTTCATGCTCCCGCCTGTCATGAAGTATTGCATTCCCAAAAGCCTAAACACTCTGCTCTACAATCAAAACAAACTGAACTCAGAAAAGAAATATCGCAGTCTGGTACCAGTTTCATGCGGGGAGTCCGTTGGCTCAATTGAACATGAAGTGGAATAGGTATCGTTGGCGAATCTGGGCTGGGTCCATGATGACATACTTCTTGGAGGGCATCGATTCAGGTTCTGGGCTTCCGGAAGGCGACTGAGAGCGGAAATCGGGGAGTCTGACGCCTTTTAGCTCATTATTGATGTGGCCTCCATCACGCCATGACTGATATTTGATGCCATTTGGGTTTTCGACAATGCGGTGGTTGCCTTCTCCTGCACTGTTATTGCAATCTGAGGGCCCACATTGCTTGCCGAGCTCAACCTCGCATAATAACAAAAATGCGTGTTGTCCCGAGCCAGCGAGACAGTCTCCGGCTGCCCTCTTTGTCGTATCCGAAAATGATATCCCCGGTGAGCTCTTTGTGCGGTTGTCGGGGCGCAGCCCGTTGCGCAAAATTCCTGGAAATTGGGAAACATGTGAACCGTGCCAGAGAAGACGACGTTCACTCAAAACAGACTTGTGTTCCTCGCTCCACCGAGAGAGTTGCCGAGCTTCTCCTGAGCGCTCGATTTGGAAGACATTGAGGAGCTGTAGATTGCGAGTGAGAAACAGTCAAAGGAGCAAGAGAATACATACGGTTGAACATGCAAGGGGAATGGGAACTTACTGTGACAAGGTTACGGTACCCATCACCATAGCTCTGCTTGAAGTACTCAACAATGCCCTGGTACTCATCCGTGTCTTGTTTCACTACGTCGACACGGCAATCAGTATAATGGACGCATTGCTCAATAAATTCTGAATGAACTCTGAGTGAATCAAGAAAGGGCATACCTGGGGACATCTTGGTCAGGTGCAGCAAGGCATAAATGTGACGCAACAGAGGAGCTCTGAGCCTTCCGAACCGTTTCAGCTTTTCTTCAATTAACCTGAATTGCAGTAGACCATCGATTGATTTGCATGAATCACTGATCCATGCATGGCCAGTGGGCCCAAGTTTGCCAGCTGGCCAGAATAGTCGCAGAAAGCACTCAATTAATCTGGTCTCAAGGTGTTGGGCATCATGATTGTCGTTCTGGGACTGGCTTTGGACTTCAGAAATTCTCTTCAAGAGCGCAGAAGCAGTCTGCACGGAATGCTTGGTGGAAGTTGCCCTCTTTTGTAAGAGTGGGCTGAGTTGGCGGTCCAGCAGAGAAGCTTCGACACGGTGCAAGTTGTGTAAATTCACGAGCTTCTTCAGAACATCACAAACTGCCAACGGAAGGTTCTCGTGGCTCTGATCTGCCTTGTTCTCAAATTGAATGAAGATTGCCTTCTTGTCCTTGGGCGGATCGGTGCGTTGACTCCAGGGCAGGCCGGTGAACAACTTGAATTTTGCTTCGAAAATAGCAATTGCGACTTCCAAGTGACCATTCCCCGATCGTGAGCAATCACGTCTGTGGTTCAGGGAGGTATGGCGTATCAGAGCGTGGTATTTGTTCTTCTCGGTGTCAACAATCACTTGAATCCGAGTTATCCTCGCAAAGCATCCCTTCCACTTCTTCTCTGGGTTTTCATTCAAGGCTGAAGTGTCTTCGACCATTGTGGCATCCCAAATCACGCCTTCCTCATCCTTGAGGACCGCAAGTTTTTCTCCTTTCCCTTAAAATGTTAAGAAACACAGGCTAACATCAGAATATCATGAGATAGTAGACGGCACTTACCTTCTTCTGCCTTGTAGCTTGCCTCGTCTACCATAGCGGAGAGTGTGGAGAATTCGATCAGAACATTGTCATTGACTTGTTCAGCGGACCTGTCATCGCTGTCAATTCTTGACTCAGATCTGGTAGTGCGTTTCTTGTGGGACTCGGAGTTTGATTCCTTGTCATTGACTTGTTCTGCGGACTCGTCATCGCTGTCGATTGATCTTGACGCAGATCTGGCCTTGCGCTTCCTGTGGGATTGGGGGTTTGACTCGCTCGAGGCTGATGCAAAGCGCTTTGAATGTGGGTCGACCAAGAACTCTCCGGCATCCAGAGGTTTTCCCTCACTGATTGATTCCGATAACCAGTCAATTGAGACAATATTGCAAGTAGAGCTTTTCATAGCCTCTTGGACTAATGTATAGTTATAAGGCATTAGCATCTGAACAAATAGGCATTCCGATAAGACCGACTTTTGATGGTGTGAGTTCTGCTTCCATAGCACTCAGCGGTGGTAATGAGGTGTGTACATTCGTCGATCTGGTTCTTCATGAATCTTGCACCGGAGTCCTCAACCAATTCTTTGATTTGCCCTTCCAATCATGCTAAGAGTCAGTGTATTTCGGGCATGCGAGGCTTGTTCAGCCAGCTATGCGTATGCGTACCATGATTGTATCCAGAAATCTTTCCACTGACTGCAATGGCGAGATCCTCAAATTGAAGTTCGCGCACCTCAACCTCGGATTCAGAGTCACTAGGGCTCATCTCTTGGTCCGCCATGTTTCTTAAAGAAGGTAAGGGCCACTGCTGATACAATTGAAGACGACTGTTCCTGAAGACCGAAAGAGGTAGAAGATGGAAGGAAAAAGTAAGAGCTAGCACAAGGCTCAAAGGCCATTATAGAAGATTAGTTGAGCGCCTGAGCAGTTACTGGGAAGGGGAAGGATGTCTCCTGCAAATATACGGCGACTGCAAACAGATTAATGCATTGAATGAGGAAGAATCAATATCCAATACTCTTTGTTCAGACAATAGCATCATTGTGCGCTTTCATACGCACATGGCGACAATGGTGGGCTATCATGGATGCGAAATGCGTATGCCGATATGTGGTAAAGCGGCAGGTAGACCGATTGACGCTGTACCAGACGAGTTACATGCCGTCAACACGGTCTAGTTGAAAAGGCGCCAACGGCAAAGATTCCATCTATGCAAAAAGGAGAAGTCTTCAAGTTTTGAATATTTGCTAGTAAGGTCTTGCTCGTCGGTAGATTTGGGAGAGAATCTTTCTGAAGCGCCCTCGGAGTTTTGGACTTGAGAACAGGCTAATATTGTCTGATTGAATTAAGCAGAGAGAGTAGGTAAAATCTGTCACTCTGTGCTACTCAAATTTGACCAGAGCTTAGTTTCTACCTCTAGTGTAATACAGGTTCGGTGAAAAGCTTGAAGAATTCATGACCTATTCAGTTGAGTACTCCAGACAGAAGATAAAAAAGGACCAACACGAACTTTGCTGTAAAATCCGGTTAATGATTACTACATCTAATAAGAGACTTCAATGCCATGGATAATTTTCTGAGGAGCTAGTAGCCTTTCTCAAATCAATTCTGTCTCCCACGCTCGAAGCCAAACTTTGCCGTCTAATTTCTGTTCTCCCCAAGGGTACACTTTGGACCCGTTTAGAACCTCCAGTAGAACGAAACAGACGAAGAAAGAATCCTGTAAAGAGTTTGACTTATTTCAGTTTGATGTGAAATATGTATCGATGGCGTATCTGAGTCGGATTTAAGACGATGTACTCTTTACCGCTCCTGAAAACATCGGGAATTGAGTGCACCGCAGGGATTTTGACACCTTTTAAGTCAGGATGCACACATGCTGCGTCAGACCATTTTGCGTGAGATTGACCGTCGATGGTGTACGAATTGGATGCACTGTTGACCCCTCCACCTCCGTGATGCCAGGTGCTCTGTTTGCCGAGCTCAACCTCGCATAAGAGCACAAATGCGTCTTCTCCTAGATAAACCCTACAATAGCCAAGTGACTTCCCTGCACGGTCTGCAAAGAATATTCCTTTAGTTGGGCCTATGATAAGACCTTGTCGTAGGATACTCGCAAAGTTCGACACATGCGAGCCGTGCCAGAGAAGACGGCGTTTACTTGGGAGAATTTTCTTGACACAACAAGAAAATTGTTGGGCTTCCCCTTGACGTTCAAGTCGGAAGATATTCGAAACCTAGATACCATATGTGAGAGCCAGTCGAGTAGGGTGAAAACCGCTCCAGTAAGATTCAGGGAAACCTACAGTAACAGGGTGTGCAAAGTAGCTGTTTTTGAAGTATCCAGCGAGAAGTTTGTACTCGTTGGTAGTTTCTTCCACTGGTCAAATTAGCTCCTGAGCCAACCTCCAGAACACGTTACAGAAGGAGAGAAGAGAAATACCTGGAGTCAATGCGGCCAGTTGCAACAGGCTGAAGACATGGCGCAACAGTGGTAGAGTCAGCTTGTCTGGTGTGATTGGAGCACCTTCGATTGCTTTGCAGTCTCCCAGGTTCTCAATCAGTCTGCGTGTCTCACCAATTGATTTGATCTTGTCAGGTAAGGGTGCGTCATCTCGCCCAAACAGCTCAATGAAGGACTGAGTCAGGCTAGTTGCAAGGCTTTGGGTGGCACCATCATCACCTTGGGCTCGATTCTGCACTTCAGAAATCATATCCAACATGGAAATTGCGGTTTCTAGGGAATGCTCAGCGAGTAGCTCCTTATTATCCAGGAGCCGATTGGGATATGCAGGCAATATTATGGCACGTTTAAGGGCGAGTAAGGGCGCTGGCGTCAGGAACTTGCACAGAACATCAGCAACCGCGGAGTCAACCTTTTTCTGATCATCCTTGTGCTCGAATTGGATAAAGATAGCTTTCGGTTGTTTCAGCTGTGTCAGACGTGCACTCCAGGTCAGACCAGTGAGCCGCTCAAAGGCCATTTCGAATTCCATAATTGCTCGTGATAAACGGCCATCACCCTTGTACTCAACTTTACTTGCGACGCTTGTGGGTTGGCTCGGTCCCTGGGGGTGTTGACGGGTTAAAGTGGTCTCGCGAATGTAGGTATGGTACTTATTTGTTTTAATGTCAACGATCAGTTGAATACGAATGATCTTGGCCGATGTCGTGTTCGATTTTGTGGGGTTGTTCAAAGTCAAAATTGTTTCCACTAATGTGGCATCCCTGATCTCATCACTGTCGTTGATCCAAACTGCAAGATTGTTTGTGTCTAATCAAGTATTAGGCTAAAGGCTGTAAAATCGAAAAATCGGTATTTAGTCAGCTAGAACAAGGCACTTACTGTCATTTGCGTGACTCGCTTTGTCAACCATAGCAGAAAGCTTGTCAAGATTGGCCAAGACCCTGGCAAGTGTATTCTTTGTGCGCCGGTTTTGGTCGTCGCTTTCGTCGGAGCTCAGCTTGCGTTTGGGACTAGATTTGGGCGTGGTGCTAGTAGTGGTTGATACTAGGCGCTTTCCACCGAGCGCCCTGATCAGAAATCCTTGCGTGTTGAGAGGTCTCTTCTGCTTGACAGACGCCAGCAACCAGTCAATGGAGACAATGTCGCAGTTGGGCTTTTTCTGAGCCTCCGAGACTAATGAGCATAGATGATGGATTAGTATTGACGCGGCCTTCACGGTTGATCAGTTACTGACTCTTTGCTGGAACCTCCTGGCCATGATAGCATTCAGGGGTGGTGATGAGGTGTGTACACTCGCTGATGTTCATCTTTTCAAATTTTGCGCCGCACTCTTGAACCATTGCCTGGATGTCGTCTGCCGAAGATACATCATGTCAGCGCCTCATAAGGAAGGTTCTCTAGTAAGTCAACCCACCATGATTATAGTCTGGAATTTTCCCACTTGCTGATATCACCAGCCCCTTAAATTGATTCTTGATTTTGTTGAGATCGGGTTTTCCTGTTGCGGTCATGACTTGCAGGGGCCGCAAGGCCAAATTCGTACGGGCCATGCTCTCAAATGGAAGACAAGCACCCAGTTGACCAAATTGACAATCGCACTTTGCAAAGACTGATGATAGATGGAGAGGAAAGAGAAGTGTCCCCGCTGGAAGAAGATCTCAGGGTTTTTATAAGATGTTGTCGGGGCTATACATCTTATTTGAAGGGAATATCTGGCTACTTCAGAGCAAAGCTACAAAGAGACCAATGTATGGGCAGCAATGAGGGGGCAAGGAAGGATTCCATACTCTATGTTCATGCATTGTTATCAATTTGCGTTCCTAACATGACAATGGGGGCAATTCCCCTATGGGCGACAATCATGGTGTATACCATCATCCATTGCTTTGGCCCCATATGCATATTTCAACAATGAAGGATAATGATGAAAGCACAATGCTTATGTTGAAACACGGTAAAGGTTTATGCAGGAAGACTGCTCTACGCCAGGTACATGCCGTTGATAGTGCCTACTCAAGAGGATTTTACGCAAAGATGATTCATGTTCAAAGACGACGAGTTCCATTGGTATAGGCAAAGAAAATCAAGAAAATCATCCTGTACTGCTGATGCTATGCTCGTCGTTAGATTTTGAAAGAGATCATTTAGTCCGTCCTAGAACGCAGAAGATTCCGTCTCAGAGACAGAGTCGAAATTGGTTCAGCCGGTCTTCAGATGGAAAAGGTATCGCTGCTGGATCTGAGCCGGATTGTAGACCACATACTCATTGTATGCCAGAGTCTTTGACCCACGATGCTCCCTTGGTAGCTTGACATCGGGCATCCGGACACCGTCAAGGGACCGATGAATCATTTTCGCGTTTGCCCATCCACTGTGGGTTGAGCGACCGTGAGCCATGACAGCGACCTTTCCCTCGGCGTGCAGGGTAGATGCGGCAGTGCGGTCGCATTCCTCGAGCACCAGGGGATCGTGGCCGACCTCAACTTCGCAAAGAAGCATCAGTGCCATATCGGACGGGCCACGGCAGTATCTAGCAGCCTTGCCTGACATATCAGCGAAATATATGCCGGCACCAAACATTCCACCAATGCTCTTCTCGAAGAGATTGGCTCGCAATCCTTGGCTCAGGATACCGATGAACCTTTCACATCCGGAGCCATGCCAAAGCAAATATCTTTGACCAATCTTGTCGCTGTTTGCTGCTCTCCATTGGTGGTAGCGCTCAGGTTCCCCGCGACGTTCGATCCGAAAAATGTTGATGACCTCCTGACCTTCCGATATGAGTATTTTCGATTGCAAAAAAGGTTTCCCGTGGGGATGCTTACCTTGTACTGAACCGTGTGAAGTGACCCAACTGACGAATGGAGATAATCATACAGGCCCTTGTACTCTTGACTGCCCTTCCGAACTATATGAAACTATTCAGCCCATTCAAGCTCAATGCACAAAGGGGAGGATACGTACCTTTCTTGATTTCGGCCAGCCCTAGAGCTTGAAATGCCTGTTGCGACAGTTCGGCGGGGATGTGGTTGTAAAAGATATTGGCTCCGTTCATGGCGATGCGCAACTTGAGCAGAAGGTGTACGTTTTCACGCTCCTGCTTAAGCCAGTCGTGGTCTGTAGCTAGTGGCTCTGAGATTGAGCGGCTTGTAATCCCCAGCAAACCGAAGTAACACTCCTTCAGATACCTCGCCCGACAAAGGGTGAACTCTTGGCTGGGCGCGTTTCGTGTCACCATTCTTTGCACGCTGTCAGTCAAGGTATCGTCGAGCTTATCCAGAATGGCAATCGCGGTTCGCAGGATATCCTCCACAAGCGGAGTAATACTCATCGACTTGATCTGGCAGTTAGCCACCTCATTGAAGAAATATTGGGTTGAAATTCTGCTGTTGTGCCCAAAAAGCAGCTTCAGTACGCCCATGACTCCATCAGTGATCTTGATCGGAACTTGGGGTGGATCGGTTCCTTGCGCAATGATCTGCTGTTCATCCTTGGACGGGGGTTGGATAAGGATGCACCGGTCTTTATCTGAAAGCTGATGTGGGAGTCCGTGAGGTAACGAGTAGCGGTTCTCCCAGGGGAGCGAGGCCTGTCTCTTGAACAGCCTCTTGAATTCGACGGTCGCTGATTTGAGATCGCCATTCCCGTACAGTTCTCCCTCCGCGATCATGTTGTCCACTAGCCGAAACCACGTGTAATACTTGTCGGTCTTGAAATTGTGCAAGATTTGGAGACGGTGCATCAAGACGCTGAATTCCGGTGTGTACGCGTCCAACTGAGATGATGGACGCTTGGTCAGATTGCTGATTAGCAACGCATCCCAGCGCACACCATGCTCGTCCATCCAAATGGATACTTCTCCTTCTGATCAGAAACAATTGTTAGATCGACATGCTTAATGATTTGCACAGCTTCTTGTATCTATGAAAATTGCTCACCTCGAGTTTGGTATCGATCATCCACAAGCGACATCAATTGTTCCCGGGGGACCTGCAGGATATTTCTTGGTACTTTGGGTGGCTCTTCAATCGTGTCCGTGTCTGGTTCAAATTTGCGCTTGTTGCTCTTGGGTCTGCCCGGAGAGCTTTCAGTGAGCTGTGAACCCCCTGGAACATTGTCTGCCGTTGGCTTGAGGAGGTAGCTATCGGTGCTGACGGGGTGTTTGTTCTGCACGGAATCGACCAGCCATTTTATGCCGACGACCTCGCAGTTTGTACCCTTCTGGACCGCATCAACTATAGGACATTGCTAGTTAGTATTGGCAAAAGAGTCTGCATCAGTGCATACTCACTTTTCCTGGTTGCATTTTGAACACATCTCTGGGTGGTGATGAGGTGAGTGCAGTCGCTCACTTTGAGTTTTTCGAACCTCGCACCACATTCCTCAACCATGCGTTGGATAGAGTCTAGATACTGTCAGTGGCCCCTAGAACGTTATTGCAAGCGCCAATCCACGCTTGAGTATCCAAATGCCACGCACCATGTGTCTGACCCGGTATGTTGCCGCTGGCCGTGACGACGACCCCAACGAATGAGGTTGGCGTCATTTTCGATCTTCGTGGCGGCGCTAGGCCCAAAGAGGTGAGTCTGCTTCTGGGTCTCAGACTTGACGGTTGACTGTCGTGAGTCTGCAAAGGCGAGAGAGGTTAGGGAAGGAAGACAAACCTGGCGAAGTGAATCGGAGGTGGAAGAGGAGAGTCAACCCGTGTTTGACGAGTGACTGAAGTCTGGGGTATCAACCAGGGACGTTAAGGTGAGTGAATATAAAAGGGAGCTAGAATTGATAAAGGCGCAGCTTTCAGCATTATCCGGCGGTTTCTAACGTGATAAGGCAATCACTCTGGCGTCAGGAGAAACGATTGCTACTTCTAGCAAACAAAATTCGCTGACTACCTCAGTTGTCTACTGCTACCTGGATTATTTCCACAGGGTCGAAAGATGATAACGCTTAAATAACGGTCATCCCAAATAATACTACGTGAGAATGCAAAAACTACGGTTCAAGGGCAGGCAAAGATAGCTGCGTTCGAGCAAATATTGAATTCGATCCCTCCATTCGCAAACAGCAACAGGACATCAAGTTGGGGATCATAAACCATGAATCATCAAAGTCTTCCCAGGGCCCTGTATCTATGGATCCGCATGCCCCTAGTTGCTGTTGAAGTAGTTGAAGGCCACGACAGAGCCGAGATTGATTTTCTTGGCCCAGGCATCAAAGTCGTAGCGGATGCGGCTCATGTTACCCAACTTCTGGCCATTGGCAGGAGCGTGCTCCTTAGCATCGAAATCAGCGGGTTCTTCGTACAGGAAGAAGATGTAGCGGTGAGGCGAGCTACCAGGAGGTGGCGCAGGGCCGATGTAGTTGGCGACGAACGGAGCAGTGGTGTCAAGTTTGCCGGACTCGGTGGTCTTCACTCCAGGCTGGATCCAGTGCAGAATGGGTCCGAGAAACCCGAATGACGGGAAGGGAGCATCGATGTCGAGGCTAACGACAAGGTAGTTCTTGCTCGAATCGAGGCCAGCGAAGAAGATCTCGGGAGGGGACTGGGCGTCTGTGAGGTGGTGGTTAGATGGTGAGTCAAATCTCGACGGGCCGAGGTACAAACCGCCGCGAGGAACGTATTGGCCTGGCTGAATGTTTTTGTGATTGCCTACACTCAGGCCCAACACCTTGGACTCATCGTCCTTGATGAGAGCCAGAGCAGCCTTGACTTGCGAATCGGAGGGCATTTTGGCTTTAGGTGAGATGGTGAAAGGTGACAAGGAGAGATTTGAAGAAAGGAAGATTGTCTAGCTTGAACCAAGAGAAGTTCTGAGGATAATATCCACGTCACCGTCGCTCCTTCCCTTGGAAGGTTGCCAGATTAAGCAACCACAAGCTTTCGGAGATAAGCGGGGTTTGTGTGACGCACCTCTAAATGTTTACTCCACTTAAGGTGGGCGCCTTAAATCTATGAGCTTCTTGAAAAAGGCTTCATTGGCTAGCTAAACGATCTAACCAATGAAATTTTCCCTTCAGTGGGGACTCGACATGCCGGTATCCCCCACGCGATATCAGTGCCATGGCCACTACCATATCCTCGAACAATCTCGATCGGTATCCAGTTCAGGTTCACTCTTTAACGATCCCCTTAACTAGTACCCTTAACTAGTACTCGAATGCTATAACTTCCTCCGTCGCGAAACGGAGTTCCAAAGTCCCGCGCAAACTCGATATTTTGTATCGTGGTCTTGTGCAGCTCAAGAACGAATCGACGAATCAGAGTCGCCATAGCAAGATATAGTTCCGCATAAGCAAGGCTTTGAACCCATGTGTCAGCACATATTATTCAAAAAGAGCGAGAAGCAGATAGATCATCAGTGAACGTACTTCATGCCCAGACAGATACGACTTCCTTTAGAGAAATTCACAAGGTAGCGATCCAATCGCTCGCCCTTTGCTGCAGAGCCCGAGTCCACCTTTCAGGATCGAAGGAATGAGGATCAGGGAATACGTTTGGATCCATAAGCACAAAGTAGTTCGTTTGGCTGATAAGACTCTGGTATCAAAGCTTGTGAGCATTCTTTCTTGCAAAGAGATCGCCGAAATGGGTTACTTACACCGGCTGGAATCGTATAATTCTTGTATACCAACGCTTCTGCGTGGTGATCGACTCGCAATTCCCGTTGACAGGCGTAGTGTCTCAAGAACAACTCCCATCTAATCAAGAACAAATTAGAGATCCTGCAAATGCGCGAAGCACATGGGCGGTAATCGCCAAATATGGCAACTGTTCCAATTCATTCCAGGTAGGCTTAGACTCGGGCGCAGGCATCACCGATCGTAGTTCCTCGCGCAGTTTCTTCAAGAGATGCGGCTCGCTGAGTAGGTGGTACATCTCAAGCGAAAGAGCCCTAGCGGTTGTCTCTGTGCCTCCAATCACCAGCGAAAAGCCTTCATCAGTCAGGTTATCAGCACTGCGAAAATGTTCCGGCATGTCAGGGCTAGATAGCTTTTCAATGACAGATCCAGACTTGCTCTTCTCGCCACCCGATTGTAGACATCAGTCTTTTGGTCCTTCAATGCGAATGCGTATGGATTAATCATCTTCACCACGGACAGGGGCAGTGTGTTCACAATGAGTTGTATGATCGGAAAGAAGAATGCGATGTGTCCCATTCGAAACAATCCACTGATCCCGTCTCTGATATTTTCATTAAAATCTTCCTGGTCCAGATTCCCGTTGTTGAATCCAAATACGTATTGGTGGATAATATCCGAAGTCAACGCCGAGAAGCCTGCAACTAGAGTAATCACCTTGTGTGAATGATAGGCAGCCTCAAGGTGATCCACGAGCTTATCGAGACAAAACTGAATCGTGCTCTCGGTTCTTGTGATTGCTGCTTTCGAGAAGAATTTCTCTACTGGTGCTCGGCGCTGCCGATAGGTCTCGGGTGAGACACTGGCGAAGGATGAGCCATCGAGACCAAATCGGCCTACTGCGGCTGCGTCTTTTTCTCGTCTTCGGCCACTGGATGCATAGATCTCGTCATAGTAGTCGGGATCCTTGATGTTAACCTCACGCGGGCTAATGCGAACAATGGGACCTATCCAAGAATGAGCTTTGGACAGAACTATCCGAATGAGCTGGACCAGCTACCATAGGTCTCATGCAATCCTTCCAAGTGCCAGATAAAGGTGCCCCGCTTGATCACGTTAAAGTAGAACTCCTAGGCGCTGCTAAGGGCTGCCAATTTTGGCCCTGGAATATTTCTCAGTGGGTGGAAGTATAGTCGGTAGACGGCTTTCGTTATAAAATAAACCACAAGTCCCCCAACTCCCCAAACCAACAAGCCAGCCATGGCGCTTTGTGATGTTCAGTGAAACAAATAGAATGACGAATTCTCCTCCTCCCAAATCGTGAAATGGGAGCAAGTCTTCGGTTATATATGCCCGAGTATTGGCATTCCAAGCTGCAGGACACCTGTACACTAGGACCCACATCATGAAGTGTCAATTTGACAACTAGATTCTATTGGCTGAATATTACAAAGGTGCAGATACAGGAAAATCAATCAACTGGACAATGTGCTTGAGTCATATTGGTCACTTTGACTAGGCAATCTTAACCTAAGTTCGCCGTCAAGGTCTTGTCAGCAGGGTCAGTGATTGGCTCTTGGAACAGGCAGGGTAGGACGGGCCATATGCACCAGAGACTCGCTTAGGTGTCCCCATGTTGAATTGAGTTAACTATACCCTTTGCAAAACGCATTGGTCTCCCTTACTATTTCTTCAATGTGTATCAAGTAGTGGGGATGCTACCACTCTCCTCGAGATAAGTTCGTCGGGTGGAGTTACTCTCCGGGCCCACGGGCATAAATAAGGTACGTACCTTGGCACTCCCAAAATAACACTCCAGAAAATCCGTCAAAGGTAGGAATCTAGAGCACTGATCTTTTTTCCCTATTCAGATATGGGTGTTTATCCACCTTGTAAGGAGCTGCTCCGGCTCAGGCACATCTTAATAGGAAATTCCAGAGAGAATACCCACGATTTCATCGTGTCCCTTCTCTCGCGCCAGTTCAAGGTCATCCTCCTCAGGTTGTACGCCATGCTTAATCATAAATTTGCATACATCCAAATGACCATGAAGTATAGCATAGTAGATAGAGCTATAGTTCTTTTCTCCGCCTTCAATAACGCTTTCCGTCGGTAAGCCGAGGTTGGGGTCAGCACCTTCAGAGATGAGGAACTCAACCCAGTCTTTCTTCCCTTCAGTAATAGCTCCATGTAGAGCTATATGACCATACTTCTTGATTTCAACCCCGTTTTCCACCATAAGATCAAATATTGGCCGGTTATTTAACGCAAGGGAAAGCGCTCCGTCCAGGTATGTGCATACGCCAAGTCTGACCAAGACGCGAAGCTCTTGAAGAAGATGACGTTTGATGGCCTCATCAATGGGACACTCATCTCCGCCACATGTACGGGCCTTGCGCTTGATGAGTAAATCGAATATCTCATCATAGCCGTGTCTAACCGCGAGAGAAACAGGAAGTGGATGTTTTTCATTTAACAGGAAATGCAAATCCTGCCACCGCTCCGCAATCAAGAAAACAGTTGACGAGTTCTTTTAGTCAGTTGAGATGGCAGCGAGAAAGGCACGCTGGACGAAAAGTATGTCACGGACTCGATGCCCTTCTTTGTAGAGCGGATGCTGTTGGAGATCCCAGTGAAGCGTTCCATCCCAGTCTCGAGCTGCTGCATCTTCCTCGTCGGTATTATCTTGGGTGTTTGTTATATGACTTTCTTCCATAGAAGCCGTTTCTTCTCGCTTTTTGTTGATCACAGATAGCTGTTTCAGAATCTCCCGTACGAGGCAAATATCTCCAGTTTGCACTGCACAGAATTACAGAGATCCGTGGCAATCCTTAACACTGGATGTAATGAGGATAGCTTTGAACACCATATTGAGTCGACGATTTGATAAGTCAAGAGCCCAAGCATCTCTGTAACAGCTCACGTATCCACCAAATATACACAGAAGTTCATCTGGTAGCTGCATAAGAGCAGGTGGGAAGTGCTAGGAAAACTCACCCGAAAAGGAGGCAGGGCAAAAGGAAGAATTCTTAGCTTGATTCGGTAATTATTACTACCTATTATCGGGAGTGGCTAACTTTCCGGTAGATTACGGGATCAACCTTATTTTCACAGAACATCCCTGACGATAGTACATACAAAAGCCAGTCCAGGGTCGCGAATCTACATGTCGTAAGAAGTATCATGAATTCAATGTGTTCATATAATGAAAAACTACTAGAACAGCGAGTTGAAACCAACCCCGCTGAGACTATTTAAATGAAAGTAGAGCGTCCATCCGCTCATATGTAGACAAGCCAGGAATGCACCGATGAATCCAACCGAACCGATTAAACCAATGCCCTTTCCGAACACGCTCCAATTCCCTGGTAGCGAGGCACTCGCCAGCGCGAGCTATATTTCAGACCAGATATCCAACCGAAAAAAAACCAAAGAACCATGGTATCTCCAACTCCAGAGCCAGCTAACGACATATAAACGAGGTATCATGAGAAATAGGTACAGAGAGAAAGAGGGTGAAACAAGACGAGACAAGAACCAGAACGCCACGCCACGGCCTGAGAAAAGACCTCACTTATGCCTGGGTCTTGGGGCTGATATCAGACGAGTCGGGTTTCTGGTCGGCGGGTGTTTCAATTGTATCATCGGACTCTTCGTCGACCTCCAGAGATCCAAATTTGTTGTTCGAGGATGTCTTCTGGACGTCCACTTTCTTAGTCGGCGACTCAACCTCAGGTGAGGGGAACTTTTCCTCAAGTTGGCTCAAGACATCCTCGGCGCCCTTGACTTCCTTCTTTTCAGTCTTAGTCTCAGCCTTCGGGGCCTCGGTCTCTGCGACAGACTCCTTGGGCTCTGTCTTGGCTTCATCTGCCTTGATTCCCTCTTTATTGAGAGCGGCGAGACCTTCAGCCAGGGTGTGTTTCTCGTTATCATCCTCGTTGTCACTGGTAGCTGAGAGGAACTCATCCTTATCGGCAGGCAGTTCAGAGTCTGACTCGTCGAAATCAACCTCATCCACCACAGCGGGAACGGCAGTGCTAGTCTGGAGCTTCTTGACGTTGAAGGGAAGTGCGCTGGGCTCGGTGGGTTTCTCGGTGGACTCGATCGCCTCGGGGGCCGTTTCAGTCTCCTCGGTGCTTCGGCTAGTGTGCGAAAGTGCGGTTGGAGAGGTTGACTCCCGACTAGATCCAGAGCCCCAGGTGTGTCGAGGGTGACGCGGAGGCAAAGCTGGAGGAGTTGGGCGCTTGTTGATAGTGACCAGCTTGGCTCTCGTGAACGTTGGCGACATGCGCCGTGACTCGACAGCGTCAACCTGCTCTTCCTTCGGGCTCTCCGGCCTCGTGATAGTCGCATTTGATACCTCGTGCACCTCGAACTCGTCGTCAGATTCGGCAGTTTGGTTCTTCTCGGTTTCGGCATATCCATTCAAATCCCTCGCATCTGTCGTCTCTTCCTTAGCACCCTCCTCTTTCTCCTCACCACCATGAATCGGCACCGTATCCCAACCAGCCATTTCATCCTCCTCCCACGGGTTCGCAGACGGCCCATTGGTGGATTCCTTCGCGCTCAGCGAGGACGCTCGGCTTACTGGCGTGGGTGCAGTTAGCGATGCGTCCTCTGTTTGTGTGCCGCGATCTACACTCGTGTAGCTCTGCACACTGGCCCGCCAGCTATTCCGCGGCGAGCTTTCTAGACTACGCCGGGAGAACGTCGCATACACCGGGCTGCCCGGATTGGGCCGGAATTCAAAAGCTTCGTGACTTGGCCTCACCTTCGAACCGGCCTCCCGGATGAACATGCCCTCGGCCTCCAACGCCTTCACTCCGTAAGGATCCGGATCGTCTACATCAGGTACACCAAAAAGGTGATCATTTGCTGAGACATCCATGTCACCGGGTGTTTCGCCGGAGGGTGCAACCAGGCTTTCGTCGACATCCGTGTCGCCCTGCGCTGCTTTGATGGTTTGAAGCAGTGTTTTGATCGAATCTGGTGGATGGCGTGCTTTTCCGGCCAAAATGTCGGTCACGGAGATGCGCTCGCCATAGAATTTCTCGTTCTCGTCGGTTCGTTCGATGATAATTGTTCCGTCCACGGCCACACCAGCATATAAACCCTTGCTCTTCATATATGTCCAAATCGGGGACTGGCGTTTGTGAACTTCGGAATCGATGACGCCACCCATTCCCACGGGGCCAGCGGCGGCGCTGACCTCGCCACCGAGAGTGCAGCGCACTTTCTTAAACGCGTCGAGGGCCTCGTATGTGTTGATAACGACAACGCAGTCATAAATGTCGACACCGGCCAAGAATCCAATACCAGCAGTGTGAAGCATGATGCCAGAAGGCGGACTCCATTCCCCCGTCTCGGGGATACGAGCCAGCAGCACACCACTACCTCCAGAGCCACTGATCCAGAGGCCGGTCCTCATCGTGGTGAAAATGGCGATACCCTTCGCATTCTTGATCACCTTGGAGGGAATTTTCTTGATGACCCTTTGCTTTCCCTTGGGTCGATTGATCTTGCCATTCTCGTCGGTCGACTTTTCGGACTCGGGAGCATAGAAGCCATCTTTGCAGAAACTGCGCAGAATCCGGGCAGCTTTGTCGCTTTCTTTATCGATAGACATAGGCCAGAAGGCCTCGGCGCCGAGTTTGTTGGACAGACGATTGACGGGAGCGCCCAATTTGTCGACTGTATCCCATGCTTTATCGAAGCCCTTTTTCGAATAGCGCTTTGTCTTCTCCCACGCAGACATGGTCGGCGCTGAAGGGAAACTGTGCAATTTCGATCAACAGGCGCAAGACAGAGAAACACAAAGCAAAGCGCTTCACGAGCTAGGCGCAATCTATAAGCGACACGCTATCTGGCACGCGATGATTGCGCTGCGAACAGCACTCATGGAACTGGAGAATGCTTTCTCAAAACGATTCGGAATGTCCAACCAGCGGTTAGATAGGGATGCTTTTGGCTTAAGAAGAATCCGGCGGGATCTGCGAGATTGCCACTAGAGAAGGCGTGCGGGGAGGAATGCAAAGGATCAACTTTGAAGTCGTCCCAACAGGTATGAAGCGGGCCAAAAAAACTAAATATCCAAAGTCAATATCCTTCATAAGAAACCATGACAATTTGATGCCAAAACCCCCTTGGGTAGCAGCTCTTTTTCACTGAATGAGTAGTGGATGGTCCGTGGTGATCCAACGGCTGGAGGAGCTGAGCTGGAATGTGACCAAAACACCGGAAAAAGAAAAAAGGCTTACCAAAATAGTGGATGACGGGCGCAAATCTGGGGATCGGAGAATCCACTGTTGATCGCAGGATTATGTACAGGATATAAACAGCCTGTAATACTGTATGTAGTGGAAGACAGCGAAGAAGACAAGGAAAAGAAAAGAAGAACAAAAAGTGGTCAAGCCGGAAGGACCAGGCACCAGGGCCCAACTTAAAGAGTTCCAGATTCGCCAGAAAGAAATGATGAGCCACCAGTCCACGACAGTCACAGATGACCTATGACACAAGTAGCAGATCGGGTCAGACGGAAACGACTCTGCCAATTATTGCGACTGGCATAAGAGGCCGAGTGGCGCCGTGGCTAACAAGAGAGCAGCAGAACCCTGGAGGCCCATGGAACCGCGCGGAGGGACGTCATCATCGACTCGTCGGTTGATCGGCACTTGTGCAACTGAAATTGTGGGATCTAAACTATTATATTTCCGATGATTTCAAATCCTTCATTGGACTATTGACTATTAACCATGCATTGACTTGCTGGGATAACCAGGCGCAACCCACTCTACCTTCAATAGTCCCAGCCCGAATGGGCTCAGCCGAAGTCAATAATGGCGTTGTTCCGGGATTCTTCCAGTCGGCGATAGATCACAATGCCCCCACCCCCATGGATGATGCTCTTGCAAAGGTCCGATTGGCCGTATACACCAGGCCAAGGCACGAAATTACAGTACTAATATTAATGGGCTCTAGATTGGGTGAGGAAGATTATTAAGGGAAGAGAAATCCTTATTGATCTCGGTAGTTGTGTACTGGTTGTTAGGCTTACAATATTCGGTAATTCATGCAGAGCATCGCTGAAATAGTTCCGATGACCTGAGTGGATCTTTATGTACGTGATCGAGTAGGGTTATAGGTTGTGGGATATTCAAATCTACAGATGCTCATGCCACAAGATATCGTTAATTTCATTTAAACTCCTACCATACCTACCTACTAGAATAGAGCGTATCAACTGCAGCCAGCCCCCATCGCAGCCACAAGCCTCAATAATATTAATATGAACCCCGCACTGCGGCTGAAGGAGATGGAATACTCGCCACAATCTCAACCTTTTACTTATCACAAATAGCGGGAGAAAGATGTGGCGAGAAATGGGTACCCGTCTTTATGAGAAATCGGGTACAATCGTCTGTGTGCCTATCAACCAAGCAAGTCTATCATAGCTTCCTCGTGTCCTCAACCTAGTCTTCAACCATCATCCGCATGACTAGCGAGGAAATGGTTAATCATCCTTCTAAAACCGATTGATAAATGCTCTTTTAATTTGTTTGATAGGACAGCCCAAATGCAGAGATATGTCACGCCAGCCAATATCGTCATGAGAAGGCATCAGAGTGTTGAAATGAAACAAAATCCAAATCTACCTGGATCGTTCGTTGGTATAGAAACACATGGGGGACAAAAATATAACAAGACAACCACAACATCCATCACGCTTACAGAGCACCAAGCTCCTTCAGCTTGGAAACAAGGCCATCAACGTCCTCAACCTTGCCACCACCGGTGCGAGCTGGGGGCTCTGTGAAGGAGAAATAGGTTAGCAAAGACAACAATTCAAGGCAATTTTCATGTGATTCAACGTACCGGTGACCTTGAGAGTCTTCAACCGCCGGGTGTCCTCAACACCAAAGTCAGCCAGGGTCTTCTTCTCCAGAGGCTTCTTCTTCGCCTTCATGATGTTAGGCAAGCTAGCATAGCGAGGCTCGTTCAACCGCAAATCGGTGGTAATAACCAAGGGAAGCTTGGCGCGGAGAGTCTCAACGCCACCATCCACCTCGTGGGTAATCTCGACGGTACCAGCCTCGTCCTTCACCTCAACCTTACTGGCCTGGGTGGCCTGCGGCCACCCCAGCAGACCAGCGAGCATCTGACCAGTCTGGCCCTGGTCACCATCGATAGCCTGCTTGCCCAGCAGCACGAGATTGATGTTTTCCTTCTCAACGACACCCTTCAGCATCTTGGCGATGGTCAGAGGCTCGGGGCCACCGTCTGCTGAATCGGGGACATCGATGTGGAAAGCACGGTCGGCGCCCATGGCCATGGCGGTGCGGAGGACATCGGGGGTCTTGGGGCCACCGGCGGACAGAGCCAGGATGTTCTCAACCTTGAGAGGACCCTTGCGCTCGCGCAACCGCACGGCTTCCTCGATCGAGAGCTCGTCGAATGGGTTCAGGGAATGCTTGACGCCGGCGGTCTCGACGCCGGTTTGCGCCTTGTTGATGCGGGGCTTGATCTGTGGGAATCAACGGGCATCAATGTCAGTCTGGTACTCTGAAAGTTGGAGTAGCATTGAATGGCCCAATATCCATTTGAAACACTCTCGTGCAAGATTCCGATCCCCGGTCGCCCGCACGCAACACAGAGGGGGAGTCACTACTAACCGCATAGTCGATCACCCGCTTGATGGGGACCAAAATCCGCAAGCCGCTAGACATGATGAACTTCCTCGGGAATGGAGAACAGAACAAGAGAGTTCAATTCCGGGGTATGTTGGAAGGAGGAGCCCGGGGTTGAAGCTGGAGAAGTTCGGAGGAGGAAAGAGTTGACTGCGGTGACGGAGTGCCAAGACCTCGAAAACGCCGACGCGGCCCGAGTATAGCCCTCCTACCACCACCGCCCCTGCCGAGGTTAAGCACATACAGCCTACGGTCTCTTGGAGTGGTGGGGGTGGGAATAGGGTCGAGCGGATATTTGGGAAGTACGTAGGTTATCATTGAATTTGGGCTTGCTGATATTGCCAATATTCCAAAAAAAAAAATATAGCCTACCATTATTTGGCCCTTTAATTGAGACATGTACATAGACCACGAGGGCACGAGAGCACATGAAAAATACCTATCATGTGTCAAACCACCTGGAACTTAATCTTGGTGTCATCCTGAATCTCTCCTGCAATGGTCCAAGGTCTATCATCTTACTCTCATCTTATATCAAGGTATCAAACATGAGATTGTTTGTAATTAGAAGCTTCCATCCATCTGTAACTAATAGTTAAGTCATATCAAACTACCACAACTAGATAGCAAACATGTTATGATAAATCGAATCGCATCTATCATGAATCGAACCCTCAACCTTGTCCTCCCCTATATACTTCGCCTTGTCCACTCCATCGCCATCCACGGCCACCGAAGAACATCGCCAGTCCTACCTCGCACCTGATATACACCTTTACAACCTCTAAACACCGTCTAGAAGGCTATTAAAGAATTTAAAATAATTGAATAAGAAGGTATAAGAAGATGAATCTATGTTAGAAAAATAACATCTCAAAAAAAAACCTCCAAAAAAATGTACTCCCCCCGCCGAGGGTTGTGCCCGGCCGTCCGTGGAGCTCGAAGCGTCGACACTGGCCCAGTGTATTTTTCTTCTGCTTTTTGTTTGCCCACTCCTCCAGGGTACACCAATGGTTCACCAATTTATGGTGGATACCAATTAGGCCATCAGAGGGGTGGAAGTGATTGCTTGACCTGAAATATGGTGATAACCCCTGTTTGATGCTTGCAACTGCCTTTCTGCCTTTTTGGATCTCGACACTTTTCTATGCTTTACATGCTGCATTTGACTGCATTTGACCATTCATACTGAAAAGTATTGATATTGACTTCTAATATCGCTCTACTATAGACTCTACTATAGATCTGGGACTTATCTCGTGAACTCCCTAGAGTAGAAGAATTTAAATTGGAAAACTATGTGTTTCGAATCTACCACGTCTCTTGCTTATACCGCCCACTCTTCTCCATACCAATCAAAAACTCCTCTGCCTGTGCTCGGGTATATGGCTGGCCGGTCATCGGCACTCCTCCTTCTGCAAATGCCTCAATGAGAGCCTCCCGCACCGCTTGTGGCATACGTCCGGATGAACCACAGATATACACAGACCCTCGCATGTCATGTAAAAGACGGAAGAACAATGTGAAGTTCTGCCGAATGGTATCCTGCACGTAGATCTTTTGTTTCTGGTCGCGTGAGAACGCAGTGAGCACCTGTAAAGGAATGAGTTTACTGAGATGCTCCCACTCTTCTTCGAAGAAAAAATCCGCGGTGCGGTTGCGGCCTCCATAAAGTAGGACGGTGGGCCCAATTGGAGGTTCGACTCCTGGGTTCTCTTCGCGGAATGCTTGGACCAGTGCTGCCTTCTCCCATAGCATAGAGCGGAGAGGTGCGATTCCAGTGCCGGGTCCAATGAGAACCGTGGATGCAGTCAGTTGTTGAACTGATGAATTGAGTCCACCTGGCTGCAGTTGCACTCGAATTGTACTTCCTGGTTGAAGTGTCGAGAGATATTTGGTGCAAACGCCCTCGCGAATTCTTTTAATAACGGTTTGATACTTGACGATGGCGATGAGAAGCTCGAATTGGGTCTTCCCATCCGCAGTCTGCTTGCGCTCCCCACCACTAGCAATGCTGAATTGTCGTGCACGAATAACAGGAAGAACAGAGGCCGCATGCTGCCAGGGAATCTTGACAGAGTCGAACTCGTGCAGTACCTCGAGAATACTGCGCCGTGGCCGAGACGTGTAGTCCCACAGTTCATCGAGGTATTCGGGATTTGTGAACTCCAACAGACGCTCTTTATGCATGATATCGTCTGTATAATGAGCGATGTTGGAAAAGAAGGACCGACGAGGAATCGCCTTGATGTCGAGATAGTCAATGAGGAGAGAACGCAAGGTCAAGTTGGGATATGTCTCAAGTCCGAGGATAGGTGGCGGTGCGAGGGTGTTTCCTGTTGGAACAAGCGCAATTGGTTTATCTGCTTGCTCACTCCATCCCATCAGGTCTATAAATGTCTGAACGTCTTTCGGCGAGGTCTTGGGGGTAATGGCGATCATGTCACCAGGGACGTATGGGACGGATTCCGGCACGGTGATGGATATCCGGCGGACATCCTGCCAATGCTTCTGTGGAGTGACACGTCTATTCTCGGTCAGAGTCGCAGTTAAGGTGTCGGGAAGGGGGCGAAGATCATAATCCAGATGCGTCAAGCCAGGATATTCGTCCATCTGGGCGGCAGTGCTTTCTGGGGCCTGTGGTTCGGACGCTGCGACAGAGTCGGTGACGGTCTTTGATTGTAAGATCCACTTCGGAGGTAGTTGGAAGTCATCGGGAATAGGATGTTGACCGGGGGGAAGTGGATGCCTGTCCATCAGGTGCTTTCGGAAGTCTGTCATCCATGGTATAAAGGTACCTTCGAGCCTAGAATGCCACAATCGGTGAGACAAGGCCTCAGAAGAAAATGAGAGTATATGAGGATGAGTGCTGACCCTTCGGGATGTTGCTGATCTGCTTCGCCAGCTGGGTATATGTCATTGGCTCCAAGTTGTAGCAATCGCTTGTAGAGCTTCCGAGCCGCCCAATTGAACCTGATTGTTGTGAGCATCTCCATCCGTTGAAACCAGTGGCATTACACTCTCGCCAAGACATACTTTGGATATGAACTATCTCCCAAGCCAAATGTTGCAAAGTTGACGCCATTCAAGTATGTCGGTGGGAGCTTCTTGAGTAGAAGCGATTTCCAGAACGTCCGTGCATTAGCTGGCAGGTCGCCTTGTCCAGTCGTCGACACCACGAAGATGATTAGCGTGTAGGAGAGAAGTGCCTCCTAGAGAGCCGTGAAAATTGGATATTAGCCATAGACCCTGTAGAGGGGGCAAGAAAGACCAAAGAGTGCGACTCGTTAAACTCACGGGCTTTGACTGATTCAACTCGGAAACATGCGTCGCGAAACGAAGCCGTTCTGTCAAGGCGCCCAATTCTTCAGCCACCTCCTGCGCATTACCAGTCTCTGTGCCATAGAGAATGAGTGCTGACCGATCGTGGCCAGGACCCTGCGTACTCATGCTGATCTTGATGATGGACACTCTGATTGCGCACCTCAAAAATCACCAAATCTGGCCGCGGGGTCCAGGCCGATCTCGCTGGCTGACGTCATCAGCCTAATTGTCCCGCTTGGAGTCGGGGAATTGTATACTTCTATTACGGCAACTATACCCAGTGGAGACATAGAGACACGATAAATGGCTAGCAGGCAATATATCTATAGTTTTATTTTCTCAAATGCCCTTCTTGACACATGTAGTCACTCGTCCTTCCTGATATCTTCTAAGTGAGCTTTGAAGCAAGGGCATACTAAACGAACGGACATGCTATATTACATTGATCTACAAGACATCTTGAAGTGCAGAGAGAACATTGATATGATAACCATTGATCATTTAGATTGAACCTCGAAACCATAGTGAACAAATAGACAACGCCCAAACAGCCATAATGGCTGCATAATGCAGATCAAATTAGATTGACATGTCAACCCAAGAGACCGTAACGCTCAATTTTAGCATCAAAGAGAAAGAGGCGCGAGAAAATATGAAACAAAGAAGGTCAGGGAAAGGGTATCTCGAGTTCGCGCCTCAGTAGGTATCCTCGTCACCACCGCCTCCACCATCACCGAAGCCATCGTCGCCGAATTCGTCATCACCGCCGTCGAAGTATTGTTCTGCATTGTAATCACCACCCATATCGTCTTCGTCATCTTCGAAATCGTCATCAACGATTTCTTCTTCAGCCTCTTCATCGCCTTCGAGCAGTTCGCCTTCATCCGCATCTCCTTCTCCTTCATCTTCGTCGGCACCGGTGGCGCGTCGCTTTGCGGCATCGTCTTCTTCATCCTCGTCGTCCTCAAACCCACGTTTCATTCCCGCCAAGGCAGTCTGGGCGTGGAAGCCGTCGATGGAAGCGTTGGGGCGGAAGTTGGGCATGATGGTCGGCCAGAGCTCTCGGGGGAAGTATCGTGTTTCTATAGGAGAAAAGCAATCAGTGATTGGGCTTCGGAAGAGACACCAAGGTGAGATGTTCCAAGCACTTACCATATTCGCGACCAATATTTGCGACCTTAGGAAGCGTTCTTCTCTTCTTCTGGTATCGTCCGGAATATGAGGGCATGCCGTGGAATGGATCAAAGTTGACTCGGGCCGCGCTACCCTTCTTGGCTGACGAGGAAGAGGTATCAAGGACAGAGTAGTAAGGTCCCTCGTGAAACCGTTCGCGAAGGTGTCGATAGTGGTTCACTTCGCTTTGCTCTTTCTCAGAGAGCTTGCGCGCATTCGGGACAACATATGCCTGGAGATTGAACTTGCTGTTAGAAGCCATGGGTAAAAAGGGAAATTCGCAGAGCTTCAAGAGAGCAATAGAGTGACGAGTAAAGCTCAGGGGGGAAGGTGTGAATGTACTGGATATAAAGGAGTAGGAGCAGTGTCCGGCACGCCCCCAGGGTCCGTATCCCAAGTGAATTCGGCGCCAGGGGCGCGATTGCCCTTTTTCGCTCCAAAGCGCGACATGGCCGGCAAAATAAAGCGCCCGTAAGTATGAGACTGTCGTTATTGAATATGATATGAGCGTCACAGCGCCATGATAAGATGGATGCTGTAGAAGGCAAGCTATGAGTCGGGGACCAGAAAAATACCGTTCTGGGCTCACCGCCTGCCCGCCCAATCGGGGAATTAGGGCATTATCCAGCCCTACTATTAATGGCTTTCCCCGCGCTAAGATAAGATGTGCAGATCAACGGCTTCTTGCAGTAAGCTATGATGCCAGACTTGTATTTGAACTGCGGTCTACTTTATAGCTACCAGCAATAATACCCTGGTTATTCTTCAACCTACTTTGGCGAGCATACTAGGGCAAGTGGACGGTATCATATTAGACCATATTAGACGACACAACAATGTAAAAATGATGCGCTTCATTTTGATGGTTCAATTTCATATAATTCATCACAAACTAACGGCCTCGACCTGGGCAGTGGCAGCCTGGATCGGACCCACGGGACCCTCACTCACGCGCTGTCGGAGGGTTCGCAAGATGTCCTCGAAGCCTTCCATTTGCCCCCCGCTTTCTTGAAGGCGGTTGTACATTGCAACAAGAACCTCATGTTTCGCTGTAGCTACCTTCCAAACAGCATGTTGAGAATCACCGGCACCACCTCCCACAAACTCAGCATATGACCTTGGCGGTTTGAAGAGATAGGGTAGCAGTGTTGTCAAAGCAGGGGGGGTAAGAACTGCCCATGGGCCAGACAAAGGAAGTAGACCGCTTGAGGCGGGGGAAAGCTGTCCCAGGCCTTCTTCAGACGGTAGTTGATATCGAGACGATACACCTGCCACATGAGATGCTGGAGGTAGCGGTTGCCAGTTGGCAAGAACTATTGCTTTCATAAATGCGATCGCAGACAAAGCAACATCCTTCATTACCAGAATATCGGCTGCAGCAACAATGTCCGTCCAGAATGCAGGGTTATGGTTGAGGTACATAAAGTACAGCATGCGCGCAGCGGCGGCTTCATGGTGCCAGTCAGTCGGGGTCTGACCTGATGTGTTTAGATCCATTGCATCAGGCATCTCGGTCCGCGCTGGCCCGTGGAAGATCTTTCCTAGGACATCCAATGCCTCGCCGTTTGGGGGGCTGGTGGGAATGTTCAACATGGGGTTTGAACCATATTTTCCAGCCTCGATAAGGAGGACCCGAGGTAACGAGGCCAGAACAGCGAGGTGGCCGGTGGGAACTTCACCGTGCGCCCATTGCGTGGAAGGGATCGCAAGAGCCCGATTTATACGCGCAATAATACCGTCGAGGAGAGTTGATGGATTTGTTAGAAGATGGTTGGGGTATGACTCGGCATACTTTGACAGATAAGCCATGACTGGACCACCGAGATATAGTAGATCCACCGGATCAAATCTTGACTCGTCGAGATAGTACTCCAGCACCTTGGAGTGTAGGTTCTGTTTGATGAGGAAATCCAGTGCAGGGGATGAAAAAGTCGACACAGACTGTACAGAGGCGCGAGCCACTAGACCTGGAGCGTCGATATCAAGCAAGTCCCTGTAGAAGCCCAAGAGGGTCATGTGCATCAACACGTCGCCCAAGTCAACCATCTGACTTGCCGCAAAATAAAGAATGCTCGAGCTTTGATATTTTGACTCCACATCTGCGAGCTGAGACTTCGATATAGCATCCCAATGTAAGCGACCAGCTTTCACCAGGAGCCCCATTAGCCTTCCTTGTGCGACGGTCCGCTCTCGCTTGGTCAGATCTCCTGGCGCATCGTTTCTCAGACTGCATAGTCCAAACAACAACCCATAGACATCCTTGTCTGTGAACACCCTCCTCCACATGAGGCCTTGGCCCACCCGTCCATCATCGCTGGTATGGTCATATTCTCCTTGTTCAAGAGGACTGGCCGAGTCCACCTCCAACAGAGCCCACAGCACCTCAAGCGCAGCCTGCGCAACTGCTGTAGATGAAGTCGAAAGCCACAACTCCACCAGAGCAGCGACAAGTTCCGAGTCTCCGGCGACTATCGCGGCATCGCTCGAACTCTGTCCAGCTTTGGCCAGTAGTGAAAGCGCAAGAAGGTTGATGGGTTCTGATGGAGTCTTGAAGCCAGCGATAAGATTGATTGTGGGTTCGACGGAGCGTATTTCCGTGAAGCTGAAAGAGCCACAAGCGGCGGTCGTCAGTGTTGTGAGAGGCGTAGGGTCCTCTCGGAGGATAGGTAGAAGAACTGAGATCTGCGATAAGAGCGTGGCGGGGACAACGGGATCGGTACTATCGATGAGCTGCAGCTTCAACCGAGCGATAAGAGAGGTTTCCAGGGGTATAGATGGATCTTCCTGGACCTGGGCAAGATGCGCTTTTACTGCATCAAAGGTAGAAGGAATAGCCATTGCGGTGGGTGATGAGATAAGTACTTCGAATAGATTCAAGCCGGAAGAAAGTCAACGGGCGGGGGAGAAAGCACGGGCGAAGCTAAAGCTATCGGCGCCGCCTCAGGCAGCCCCCCGCCCAAACAAACCAAACATGACCGCATCACCTCCCCCGAACTTCAACTCCGCACACCTCCAACCCTCACAGTAGAGACTGCAATAATGGATCCTGTACAGTCTCTTATCTCCTCCAAGTCTTCGGACTCGGGTCTCCACATTCAGCTTCACCCACTGGTGCTCCTCACCATCTCCGACCACATCACCCGCCATGCCGCACGACAACAACAGGGTTCAATCATTGGGGCTCTGCTGGGCCAGCAGAATGGGCGAGAGATAACCCTAGAGCATGTATTCGAATGCCCAGTGACAACCGGGGAGAATGGAGAAGTACTTTTGCCTTCAACATGGTTTGAGGAGCGACTGAAGCAGTGTATGTACCTTCAAGCTAGCTAACGATCACCATCGAGTTCCCAACAGACTAATAGGATTCACAGTCAAAGATGTCCACAAAGCTCCCGCTCTCGACCTTGTGGGATGGTGGTCAACTGCACCCCCATCCGGACCCGATGCCTCACACCTCCCTCTTCATAAACAGATCCTCCAGGATCACAACGAGTCAGCCGTCTTCCTTGCTTTCCACCCCTCGGAGGTCCAATCGAGGGCACAGGGTGCTAAGCTTCCATTGACAATCTATGAGACTGTGCTTGAAGGGGAAAATGCCGCCGATGCGGCTAAGGATATGCAAATCGACGGCGAAGAGCCATCACTTAGCATCCGGTTCCGCGAGCTACCATATTCCGTGGAGACGGAGGAGGCTGAAATGATCGGTGTTGATACTATCGCCCAAACTGCTGGAACAGCTTCCCGGAGCGAGATCCCAAGTCAGGGCACCAGTGCTTCTGCGGGCCAGAAATCAGCGGATAAGGAACAAAAGAGCTCACAGGCTGAGCTAACGCAAGAGGAAGAAGAGCGTATGTATCATCCTCATCCCGGTGATCCCACTATCTAAAACGAATTCCCAGTGATCGCAAACCTTAATACCCGCCTGAACGCCGTCCGTACTCTCGAATCTCGAATCTCCCTCATCAAATCCTACGTCTCCAGCATCTCCGCCTCGGACTCATCCGCAGCGGCAAAAGCCGACCCAAGCAGCCCAAAGCTGTCGCATCCCATTATCCGCAACATCAACTCCCTCATCTCACATCTCTCCATCCTCTCCCCCCATGAACAAAGCTCCTTTTCGACCGAGGTACTCTCCCAAACCAACGATGTCACGCTAGTCTCTCTACTAGGCCAACTGGGTGAAAGCGTCAAGGCCATGCGCGAGCTGGGTCGAAAGTCAGCTGTTGTGCAGTCTGCGCGCCACAGCGCAAACTCGCGCAAGCAATCAAATTTAGCAGCGAGGGCCTTTGAGGATGAGCTTTTCGCTCATGGCATTCCTCCTAGTGGAGAGGCGGGAGGGATGTATTCGTGAAGCGGCAATTGATATCGCATGGGATTCTTCGCTATGCAGCTCATGAGATCATTGCAGTGACGTCTTCAGGGGCTCTGGCGAGAATTCAACGGCTTGCTTTTACGACCTTTCTTTCAGCGACATTTTTAGACGAGATAATGAATCTACCAACTTTTATCTGGAGTTACTTGAACTATTCGACTGCTTTTAGTGTCCAGTATACGTACAGAGTAATCTTCAATACAGAAAGGCTCTTAGATTCATGAGAAAAATATGTAGTATACAATATGCATCGCTTGGTATGCCTCAAATAGATGCAAAGAATCAGAATGAAAAGGAAAAAAATACATGCCAACAAGAATGAAATGGGTATTCACATCCGTAAAGCAGGACTGAAAAGAACGGAGAAAAAAGTGCAAGAAAGTGAAAGAAGAAAAAAAAGAAGAAGAAAGATAGAAAAACAGTCAAGGCCGGAATACCCGACCAGCTGCTGCTCATGGGTACCATCAATAGGGAAGAGGAGACCCCGATCATAACACGCTGCTGCGAACGCAGAAAGAAAACGACCCAACCATCATGCAAAACAACATCATAAGTGAGCCATCAACGCAGGATCATGGATGGTGATAACTCTCCGGATATGGTGGTGGAGGTTGATATGGGTCAGGCATAGGCATTGGAACCTGTTCCCTTAGTGGGCCATTGGCCGGGTATGGCTGGGCGGCGGCCCCTTGACCTTGGGGTTGGTCATGAGGGTGATAGGCGGTATTTTGGTGCTCGATGTCATCATACGGCGAAGGATTCTGATTCCCATAGAAGCGGCCAGATTGGTGGCCCTGCAGATAATCGTCGTTGTCATCTTCCCATGGCGAGGCATCGACATGCGAAGTAGATGGGTTGGACTGGGCGTGAGCGAGTAGGACCTCGCCCTCTTCGTCTGCGGCATAGCGGCCCGTCCGGCCTCCAGACATGGCGGTGCCTGCACCCCCATAAGCCGTGTTGGTGTTGGTGACTCCAGACTCTGAGGGCTGCAAGCCGATGGTTTCGGTGTGAGGCTGGTAGCTGGGGTCTTGCATGCGATTTTTGCGGCCGACGGCCAGCCATCGGAAGCTGCGCCCAATAGCCTTGAGGAGATCCAGGGGGTTCATGGCATCGCCCAGGGCACCGAAACCTAATCGTCCACCTTCGTAAGATGCTTTGCCGTTACCGTAGAAGTCAGTCACTTCAGCACCCTCGTTGTTGAGGGTGTAGTGTTTCCAGGAGAAGGCCCACAGGTGAAGGATAGAGAAAATGAACATTTCGATATTGATCAGCAGCTCCGGGAGACCGTACTTTAAGTCCGCCATGGCAATCTGCTTTGTTTCACGGACAGCGCCCAACGAAACCAGCAGACTGATAAAGATCGATTGCCAGAAAGAAAGGAAAATGACCAATTTGATAGACAGGATCTTCAGGAAAGGTTGGTGTTCTTCGATATCCTTGCGGATTTGGTAGTAGAACTGGATCAAGCAGTACATAGCTATTGAGACGCTGATTGCCTCAATAATGATCGTCTAAACACCCAGAAAAAAGCGATTAGCGACGGATTCTATTTGTCGGGAGACTTGGAGCGGGACATACCCAGACGTGCGCAAAAGCCGGGCTCAGCGACTCTTCACAATATCTACCAGTCGCTTGCGAGGCAACTGCGACGATGGTCATCAACACTCGAATTACGCAGTATTGGAAGACACCCGCCCAGACCACCTAAAGAGAATATTCGCAATAAGCTTCCAGTCTCTGAAAATCAAGACGCGATTCCATGTATTCCACTCACATTGAACCAAGTCAGACCGCTGCGCGGATTGCGCCACGCCCCGCGATGTCCAAAACAGCACTTCCACTTCTGAAACCAGCTCAGCGGCCACAGCCAGCTCTTGGGTTGAATTCCACGGAAATAATCCTTCTGACTGTGTAGGTCGGGCGCAATGTAGTGGCACATCAGGGAGAAGAAAGCGGCAATACAGAAGGCTTCGTAGCAGTTGCCGATGACCTCGAAGTATACGGAATCATTGTAAAGGAGGATGCTGAGCCAGGCGACGATGGAGTATACGGGGACCATGAATAGAATGCGAATGATACTGTGGAGAGAAAGGAAGGAGATCCGTCAGTCCATTGTTGTCTCAAATGTCCGCGGCTTACATCCGGGAGGGGGACCGTCCAGTCTCACTCCATGGGGAAGTTCAACTCACTGTCGCTGCTCGATAGGTTTGCTGTAGTGTGTGGCATGCATTATAATCAAGAACATCGACACGACGCAAGCTAGTACGGCGCAAACACCGGCCACAATCAGGCTGAGTTGGTGAAATGTAATACCGCCATCCCAAAGATCTTCCTCCTCGACTGTCCAGCGCGCGCGCGAGTTAGTTTTCCAACTTGTACAGGGGCGAGAAACTCGAAATCAACGGGAGGGGAAGTGCGCACTCTTCTGATGCTCCGTGGTGGTATTACACACAGTCCAGCCCATTCTGGCTGGTGTGAGAAGGTTTGTCGAACGCGGAGGGTGATTGAAAGGGGAAGACGTGTGGAGGCACGGGTTACTTTTTGGCCCCGATTATCTTATCCGCGGATCTCCTGGCGCAGCGTCAACAATGCGACTGGTGGGGGGAAGATATCAGGATAGCGATATGGAAGAAGAACAAAAAATCCTCCGTGGCTGGGGTGGCTGCATAAGGCGACTGGAGTCCAACGATGTAAGCCACGATTGTCGATCTTCTTTTTTTTAAGGGAGAGGCCTGAAAGGGTGAGAAAAGTCCAAAAAAAGATCGGCGAAGGCTTGGGTGTGGCCTTGGGGAGGCTTGGCTATTTTTGTCGCCTTGGCTCATTCGTCCCCGGTTGTTCCTGGCGGCTTTGCTGGTTCGATCCAAATTTTGGATTTACGCGGTTGCCTTAATGTTGGATTTAGTTCTAGTTCACTATAGTTGACTCTAGTGGTCGATATTGTAGTTTTGAATGTTGGGTTTTTGTGTAGTTTCTAATTGTACATCATGGCTATGATACATACTCGACATCATCATTCGAGGTCATCTTGGTCTGGCTTCACAGGGAGATCTTCGGATTCTCTTCATTTTTGGTCCCTGGTTGATCATAGAAGCATCATTTATCATTCACAATCGACGACCATTTCCACCGCGACCACCACCTCGTCCGCCGCCTTGCCCGCCGCCTCGTCCCCGGCGAGCTCCTGGGCCATACTCGGGACCACCATCCACGAAACGGTCCTCGTCTTCAAAGCTGATTCGGCGCATTTCGTCCCCGCCGCGGCGCGGGAATTGGCCCTTGCGAATCAACTCGTCGAATTGGTCCAGGCGCTTGTCAGCCACCTCCCGAGGAACACGAAGGTAGTACAGCTTGGGCTTCGTGGTGGTAGATTCAAAGAGCTCATCAAGAGGCTTGAAGCCTTGCCCGGGTCGTGCCGGAGGTGCAGGTGGGGCATTAGAAGGACGGCGATCGGGCTGAGCAATGCTGCCGCGAGGGCCTGATGGCGGAGTGCGATTGAAGTCAGGGTCGCGCACTTTAGACGGGCCGGGGCGAGGTGTTGATCCAGCTTCCGCTAGAATAGCAGTAGTCCCGTCCTCCTTCGATTTGTACTGGATTTCCCAGCGAGCGGCAGGTCCAGGTCGGTTCCGTGATGCCTCTTCGGTGCGGATCCAGTCTTGGATCTTCTCGTCAGGGATGAAGTCTGCCCAAAGACTCTTCCGGTTGCGCTCGTTCGGCCACACTGTTCCATGAATTGAAGAGCGGACCCGTGAAGCAGCCGCAATGTCGCTAAATCGGACAAAGCAGTGCGTCTTGATAGGATCAAGCCAGAATTCCTTCACCAAGTTCGCAGCACTGGGTGTCTCGGGTGTGGATGCCAAACTGATCAGGTGATTGCGAAGGCCATTGGGTTGTAGTGGACGCATGAGCCCGTCGATGTAGAGAGAACAGGTGGCAGGGTGGATGGCAGGTTCCACAGTCGCATCTTCCATAGCAACATCCTGCACTGGAGGTTGCGGGCGAGGAGGCGCAGGCTCTGCAGCAAACAAGCCTCGGAACCGTGCATCCTGTTTAGCTGGTGCGGCAGGTTCTTCTGTTGGAGTCTCAGCGGGTGGCTGTTCCTGTTGCGCGAAATCTTTGGGATCTGTTCCAGCAGGAACATCATCTTTTAAGATGACACGCGGACTTTCTTCTTGTGCTCGAGCTTTCTTTTGTGCGATTGTTTCGGGGGTTGGGAAAGGGCTCTGGCTGCGGCGCTTTCGCTTTCGCTTATCCTCCAAGACTTCTTCGACAGGAAGAGGGGTTGACAGTCCTGTGTTGACTCCCGATGTTTGAGTAACTGAGGGCGCGACCTCGGTGGTGGTCGTCGGTTCCAGTGGAAGAGGTTCGTCGGCAATTTGCTCAGCGGGTTCCGGTTCCTTTGCGGTCACTTCAGAAGGAGAGGTCTCTTGGGGGCCCTGTTCCTCAGCCGGAGCCCGTGCAGTGACTTCATGCCCATTTTGCGACACATTCTCTGTAGGCTTTTCCGCACTCTGCACCTGAGCTGGCCGGGTTTCGGACTCGGCGGGTTGTGGCTCTGAGGCGGGAGGTGCTTCGGGCACTTCTGGCTGCTTTTCCTCGGGTTCTTTTGGTTCGGGCTCGTTGGTCGTTTCGGGGGTAGCATCCTGCTGGGCATCAGTCTCCGAGGCCTCTTCAACCGGTGGTGCAGTTGCATCCTCAGGTTGCCCTTTGGCGTCTTCCTCGGCTAGCTTGTCGATAAACTGCTGCTTGAGACGAAGACCAGTCTGGGGGATCCCCCGCTTTTTGAGCTCCGCCTTCAGGTCAGTGACCTTCCATGAGGAGTAGTCAGCCATCTTGCCGGGTCATTGGTTGCTGAGAGGGGAGTGAGTGCGAGGGTCAAGGATGGAAATGTTGTACGGATTAAATCTGGAGACGCGATGGAATGCGCGCGCCGATGATGTAGGACATTAACCGGATTCGGTCTAGCGTGGTCTGCTTTACTTTAGCTGGCCAACTAATGACCTCGGACTAAGATCTATAAGCTGTGACTTTGCTTTTAAATATGGAAAAGCAAAGTGAAGTATTGCAAAGATAGGATTGCATAAGGTAAATGTTTGAGAAATTATTTCCCGACAAAGCTCAGAAGGTGAGTCAATTGCACCTCTATCACCTTCGAGACATATATTTCCGTGAGGTGTATACTACTACTACCACCCCCCGCTTTTTTAATCGTCATCCTGAAATCCATATTGTATTGCACCTACCCAACCCGGTTTCCCGAACATGGGGCTCTATCAAAACCACCTGAATCTAGGTATGGTACTACACCACACTGCACAGAATGATCTATGTGATTTTATGCTAATGCTGCCTGACTCTTTCTAGTGCGTCTAAGGTTTGCTGGAAGTTGGACTAGGGGCTAGATGCCAAAAAGGGTGGAAAGAATTACACTCTAACATTGATGGATACAATCCAACTCGAGGACCTTTGCTCGGCACAAATAACCTCAATGAATTACAACCTATGGCACATGTGCGAATGCAAAGATGATTGCATATGGTGGCTGACGTTACAACCAATCATCGTATGCAACATGTCAAGGCTCCTAGGTTGTCAAGCAACAACTTAATCCTTGTTCTCTTTCAGCTTGGTCTAGTTGAGGTATTTAAATCCTGTCACAGCACCACCGCAATTCCTGGTATCTGCAATTTTGATCATCATCAAAAATGAGTGCCTATGATGGTACTCGCGACAGCGACGCAGATGACTCAAGCGAATCATCCTCGCAGCTTCCAGAGAATGAGTCTCTACCAGTTCCTGAACAAGTTGACTCCAACAATGACCGGGATAACGACGAAACCTCCTCGCAGCATCTGGAGAACGAGCACCTACCAGCTCCTGAAGTAATTGTTGACTCCGATACACACGGAGATAGCGAGGAATCATCCTCGCAGCGTCGAAGGAATGAGCCTCTATTAGACCCCGATGAAATTGTTTACTCCGAGATTGACGAAGACAACCACGAATCCTCTGAATGGGCCGATGATAGAGCCCAGTCTCCAGATCGTGCATATATGCATCGGCGAGCAAGGCCGGCCCCATCTCCAATTAGGATAGCTGCTCCCCTATCTCGTGCTCAACTTGATCAGGCAGAATATGAGCGAGCAGCCCAGGCTCGAAGAGTTATCCAAACTTACAACCCCATTCTTACTGTCGAAGAGTATAAATTCTGGTTCAACCGGGCACATTCGGAGTTTTGAGACGATTAAGAACACAAGAGAGATTCTCGCTTCGACGATCCATTTACCTAGCTGCGCTGGCAGCTTATGTTTCCTACGATGACTTTAGAGTCTGGAATCGTCTCTATGGTCCGGTAGGGGCTGTTTTTGTTGCTAGTCTCGCTAAGAAGTCAATATGGAAGCTGCAAGCAGAAGTCCTAGCCTCTGTTATCGATGAACTTCAATTTCAATGGAGATTCGAGCCAGAGCCTATCAAGGAAAAGGCTGCAGTTTCTGATGGAATGAAGTTCCCGAGTCCTAATGAGCAACAAGGAGTCCCTGGGAACCAGCCACCGGATAAAGAAAACAAATACACGTCTTCAGAAAGACCAAGACCGCAAGGCATTAATCGATCGCCTTATGCAGGCAGCCAATTACCTGGAAGCGCCGGTCCAGGAGGTCCCCAGCCAGATCAACGGAAGAGTTTAGATGAACGACCGAGGAGTCCAATAAATCAATGGAACAATTACGTCCCGAGGCGAAACATTGAAAGGGATGCTCCAATACCTCCACCCGAGTTCAGTGGCCCAGGCTTGTCATTCAAAAAGGCCGTTCAAGATGAGAGTACCAGAATTGGAACATCGGTAAGATACTCCACCATCCAGATTTCAGCACAGCATGGCTAAATAAGAGAGGATAGGGAGGCATAATCACAGCTGTGGCAATGGCAGCTCTAGTATTACCAAACGTATCCCAGACGCACTGGGTAGCTCGATCATGTTGGACATCGAGTATGGTCACGGCACTTCTCGCCGTGTATTTCTCCAATGATCAAGCTTGGACTATCAGCCACCTCTCCTCAGAGAAAAAACTGCGTGCTTGGATCATGGATGTGGATCCCGAGGATGACTATGAAGAAGCGCTTCGACAAAGACTCATGCATCCAAACGGGCAGCCATCCACAGTTATCATGAACAGTATAGCGCCAGCCCCGTCGTCCGCCATCACAATCTCCGCACCATCATTGCTACTGTCATCATCACTTCTGTTACTTCTCTCTGGTATGGGGACATTCCTTGGCTTTATTTGGACGTGGGAAGTAGATAAAGATGCTGGTACCTCGAGCAGCAGGGATGTCTTCATTGTCTACATAGTTACTTTGGGTGTCTCGTTGGCTACAGTCGGCTTCTTCTCGTTGGGTCGAGTCGCTGTTCCCATACGACAGACAATCTTCAAAAGTGTCATAGGTCTTCAAGTTGATGCACGGAGGGAGGGATTGACGAACAGAGTGGACAGAAAGGAGGTATTCTTATACAGGCAACTGCAGTCTGCGTACGATACGAGGGAAGTGATGGAACGCCAAGGTGCGAGGTTGGAGGAGAGAATGGAGCAGCTACAACAAGCAGTTCTAAGTAAGTAGTTTGAGGTGCCAGGAATGATTTCAAGAACGTTTCCCGGAATCACTTTCGGATCAATCTATAGCAGATCCTCAGTCGACTACCCCCTCCGGCAAGAATGACACATAGTCTAGCGGAGCTGGCTCAACACCGTCAGGCTTGCCGACAATCTTCAGCGTATCACCCTTCTCGACCTCGACACCACGGAACGTGGCGCGAATAGCAGAGTGGCCATCCAGATAGATAGAAGGGGTGTGGCTGTAAACATCCTCGGCATTTCCCACCCATTCGCCAATTTGCTTGTCGTTCACGTAGACCTGCCATTGAGACTGCCCTCCATAGATGTCGTCGTAGTTCACTGCCAGATCGTATGTTCCGAAGGCAAAGTTGATGTTGGGTGGTAGCAGCGCGCACAGTGCTATTCGAGGTAGTCACAATCGCCACGGAGCCAGAGGCAACCTCGAACGGGCTCACTGTGTAGGTCTTGTATCCGTCCAACTTCATACTCTCTGCTTCGATGCGCCACGGGTGATGGTCCACACGCTTGGCCGTGTCGGGAATACCGGAGAGGTTGTAGTAAAAGTTGTTGATGGCGACCCTCCAGATGATCGAATGCCCAGCTTGATAGTCAAGTCGACGAAGGGTGTGATTGTATCGCTCATCATCGATCTTTCCCTTGAGTGATTGCCACTGCGCAGGGAATGTCTGCGCTGTCGCTGCGCCGGTGTAGTGCGCATCGTAGAACCTAGTGGTGGATGACTGTCTTGCCAGAGTGCAAGTGATGGGTGTAATCGACTTGGTGGAACCACAGTAGAAGATCTTCCGGTGTAGTGTCAATGTTTTCATATAGAGCGGCAACTTCGCTGGGATACTGCCCGGAGAAGCCCGTACCATTCTTCACAGTGCGGTCCATTCCAATGCCAGTGTGGTCTGCGCGGGTCCACTGAACCCATCCGTTGTTATCCTGGGAGGCTGGATTGGGCCCGTAATGAGTATACAAGATATCGGTCAATGTTTGAATTTCTAGATTTCCACTGTACCCCTCATAGGCGGGCCATGACTGCATCGAAATTTTCGTGATAGTGTTGAGCACTTGACGATCTAGACCGAATGTCAAACGAATCCAGTCTTGAAGCATGTCCTGGGCATCATCTGCTGGGTTCCACGCCAGTCGACCATATGCGTAGAGATTCGACATGGATAAATGACTTCCCAACCAAGTCGTGTTGGTGCCAACATTGACAACAGCAGCCGAACAACCCACCTTTCGCTTAAAGTGCTTGCCAGTATAAACATCCCGGACGAGAGAAGGCTTGCCCTCTATCCGCAAATCAGAATCCAAGATAGTCTTCCACAGAGGAGGCAGGTAGACAAGATGGGACTGTTGTCCAAGATACTCCTGGGTGACCTGAAGTTCAATAGCAGTGCTCGTGTTGAACATATTAGCGAACAAAGGTGATGCCGGCTCGCGAACCTGAAAGTCGATAGGTCCGTAATTGATTTGCACAACTACATTCTCATCAAATTCATCATCCGATTCTTTGAAGAAGTCCACAGCAGCATTGGCGCGATCTTCCTTCCAGTTGGACTCATTGAGTTGTTTGTAGAAAAAGGCACGGAACATGACGATGCCGCCGTAGGGCTGCAGTGCTTTGGCGAAGAGGTTCGCGCCTTCGGCTAACGTGCGATTATATTCCTGAGGACCAGGCTGTCCTTCCGAATTCGCCTTGACCAAGTAGCCCGCCATGTCTGGGACATTCTGGTACAACTGCTCTGTGATGTTGGACCACCAACTGACTTAAGATCTTATCCCCGAGGCGCTACTGCAACTCCCAGGCAGCACCCTCGGGACCACATACTACTAACAGCCAGGAACTATACGGGACGGGACGGGGGCCGATATATAATTAGATTTGAGAATTTATGTGAGAGGGGCATATCAAGGCTCCGAATCCTTTAGGTTCCTGGGGCCATGGAATGAGTCTTCCCAGGGTTTGATAGGATGTTTTTGTTGCTGCTTTACTCGGAAGGACTCCCTCCTGCCAGGGACGCAATGGGCAACCACCACCAAATCCACCGGGTCACCCCAACAACAAGAACAACAAGAATGCGCCATTTTCCCAAGATTCTATTATTGAATAACATTGATCTTTCACCAGTCTTCAAGATCGAAGTCAAGGCAGAAATGCTGCAATGAAGATTAGACTCAAACAGGGCCAAATGATAAAAGTACAGCGCTCCATTTTTAATTGGACGGTCAAGATCAAGATCTGGAACGCCGTTATCTGATTGGTTGAGAGCCACAACTATACAACAACTTGACCTCGTTCCTTCCCTCCGCAACCCCCTACTCAATCCATTTCCATGGTTCCTTTATTATACGCCGACGGTTTGATCAGAACAGATTCAATTTCCATCGTTGATCCCGTTGAATCTGAGAGCTTAATCTCTTAATTGACCTGAAATTAAACAGGCCCGAGACGTGCTGGCCAACCCTGGAATTTATCCGACTAAAATCCGTCAAGTATGGCCAGATCGACCGACAAAAATTGATTATGGGATTGAAACAGTGAAATACACATAGTAGAACTTAGGGCAAGCGCAGTTTAAATATGGCAGGAAGCAATGGACGGGGATCTGGGCATTTGAACATCTCCCTGCCCCAGAGTAGAATACTTCAACATTCATACATCAATTTGCAAGCAACATGGCTCCTCCGAACATGTCTGAATTGCTCGCAAACGTTTCCTGCGCAGCCTCCGCTGCCCCCGCAGCCTCCAATGCCTCCTCCTTCTCGGCTTATGGCCCTGTTCCCCTCGCCCCCGTCGCCAGTCTGGTCGGCTTGAGCGAGAATTCCGTCGATAAACTGCTTTGGCTTGGTTTTTGGGCGTGCTGTGGATACCTCCTTGTATACCTGGTTACCATCATGTGAGTCACTTAGGTCGTGTGATGGTGCCAGGGATACCGGATTCTACTGGCATGTAGAGACTTTGACATTGCAGTACTGACATGGAATCAATTCACAGAACCAACTACCGCCTCAGGATGAAGGACATGCATTTCAGTGCCTTTCTCGCCGCTGCCCAGTCCGATGAGCAGACCTTGAGACTGTCTTACCTCCTCGGGCAGACACGTAAGTCACACTCTCTGGGGGTATAGGACTTATGGATTTGCAGGTCTTGTACTGACTAGACGATGTGTGTAGACGATAGACCCTTGCTGCTTGTGTACAAGCGCACTAACGGTGAAGTCAAGGAACAGGTCAACCTAGGCGGGAAGATCCCTTTGGTCGCGTTCCCCTTCGGCGGAAACAAGCCTCTCTCGCCGAATGAAAAACAGGAGGGTCCCCAGGGTTAGTAAAAGGGGTTTCCTCTATACAGTGTTTAGTGTGTTCTCTTGTGAGGTCCCTTGTGGTGTTTTTGTGTTTTCTTCAGGATGAGACTTTGGATGGTCCGCCCTTTGTTTACTCTGTATAATTAATGTCCGTATAATTATGAGCCAACTTAATGGCCGAATCAGTAGTATCAGTAACTCATCTGCTACCTATTCTTCTCTCAATTCTAGTGTTTCAGCTACCTTAGATGCTTAAAATTTTAATATTCATGCAGCGCAGCTAGATCCACTAAGATTCTGACTTTAATATAGAGTAGTACGCTAGAGTAGGACCTAAGAGATAAGCCTCTGCTAGCTTAACATAAAGGACGAATTCTGATTTTGAAGGTTATCACGATACCGGTAGCCTAAAGCATAGAACTATAAATATATAATAATATACCTTCATTTTCGTATTAATGCATAGCTTTCTAGCATTTTTCATTCTATCTAAATTAGAGAGGAAAATAACTTATCGCGATCTCCTCTTCCTCCGAACTTCACAGCGCTAGATATCACTAGCTTAATTAGATTACTGAACTATATAATATAATCTTAGGAAGCTCTCTAATTATATAATACTATGAAGTGTCCTACTATGAGCTACTCTATGGCGGCTTTTGAATAGATAGACCTAAGCTAAATTAAGCTAAACTCTAGCATAGAATAATAAATAAGGTTGCGGACTCTCATTTATGGCGGCGGTTTAGAGACGTGAGCCGTAAATCTAAGAGTCATTATTTAGTTATAGCCTATCTCTTATCTTCCTTATTTTTTTTTCTCCCTTTCATTCTCACGAAGCCTCTTTCTTATCACATTATCGAACTAGCGCCTTAGTGGATGACTTTATAAATGTCTTCGAAATTATCAACCGATAAAAAGCTCGAAAATCCTGGTCACGCATTCTCACTAGTCGCTGAATATGGATACAGGTACTGCATTCAATATGGTCCTAAGCTCATGTGTGGTCGTGATGTATTTGTCAAAATTATTTGCATCGAGCACAGTCTCCGAGCTACAGTCCAACGGGTGGACATGGTGAAAAATAAAGTCAAAGCTCTTGAAAAAGCTGCAAGTATTGAGAACAACGACACCCAGCTTAATAACTGGAAGGTTGAGCTAGAGCAGCTTCAGCGAAAGTGCTGGAAACAAGATTTAGAGCTCTACGAACACGAGCTGCTGATCCCTGAGTGGCCCCTAAAGCAGAATTACGATCTGCTAAGAGAGAACGGAGCATGGTACATGAGAAAGGAGCTTGTCAAAGACTGTACGGAGCGAGAGGGTTGTTGTAGTCGAGGTTGCGGATGTTGTGGTCAGCGTCACTTGAATTCTCAGCGGAAGAAGGGCATTGGGCACTGTACGATAGAGTGCATTTGCTGTTCCACCTACCGAGACATTGAACTTACGGCGAGTGACAAGAAAGAACTTGCACTGAAGCTTCATAGTAGCCTTGAAAATGAGGATCCGTCCTTTCTGTTGAGAATGGCAGAGGCTTATTTCTTGGGTCCTGGTTTGGTGGTTTCTGGTCAGGCGGACTATTCCACATCGAAGTCGGAATCTTGGTGGACTTGGCTGCGTGCATTTATTGCTTAGTTTTTCGGAGATTCAGGTAGCTAAAACACCAGAATTGAGAATGGCATAGCTGATGGATTGCTGAACATTAATTACATAGAACAACAAAGTAGCGTGGGAAATACTAAGCCGACTGGTAGCCCGCCCCTTTCATAAATTACCATTCACAAGGTTTGACGACCGTACTTACACGTATCCTCCATTGTTGTACTTACGGAGTGATCAGAAAGAAGGCGTAGTATGATCCAGATTTGTACGTTCGCTGAAAAGTGCCTTGCGGCGAATCGGCCTTACTATGCCGAGACATTAGCTTCGCCTAAGGGTTTTGATAGGGTGAACCGGCAGAACTAGCGCTCCCGTAGGCGGTTAGGCGGCGGAGGCTCTTAGACTATAAATCTTGACCCACTGAACGCTCTCCGACCCGGGCGGCGAATTGCTCAACGATATGTTTAATGCGGGGAAGATATCCGGATGGGAAGTATATAGTCGTGGAATGTTTCTGGGAGGAAGGAAAAGTATTGAAACGAGCTCTTTTCGCAAAAGAAATTATCGAACGGATCGGATCGAGAACCCGCGAAAAGAACCGCGTTTAATAACCCTCGAATCCTAAAAGTGAGTAGTCAGCGTTGCGTTGCGATGAACAATATACCTCCCCGCATGAACCTCTCCGATTGGCGTTGCGGACACCCGAATATCCAAAGCGAAACTCTAGATCCTGGGCTTGCAAGGCTACCCTGGGCGCGTTTGTATACACTAAAACCACAGCCCACGAGGGCTAACATGGGCGCCGAAGTCAGGGCCCGAGAATAGACCCTTACGGTTCACAGCTCCATAGCAGCAACCCAATTCACGTTAGTTCATAGCACCAACCAATTTCGAATTCTGTCCATCCAGAGCGAGTCGGCATTTTAGGTCGGCGCAAACTTCCTGAAAGACTACTTCCGAGCATCCAAAGTCCGCGAGAAATACCTAATTAGCACACTGACTCAGAGCAAAGCAAAGATATAGTGCTAACCACCGAGGCTTATCAGATCAACTGCTCCTCAGCTGATGGATCGAGGGAATCGAAAGTATGGAGTCAGTCCACCTAGGTCTTTGGGGGATGCGAAATTGAGCGAGATACCAACTTTGATACCGTATGGTCTGAAAACATCCGCGATTCGACCAAGACCCTTGAGATTCTCGGGCGTGAGAAAACTAGCGTTGGCGTTGACGTTGACGTTGTTGACAGCCACAGCGTTGATTCGAATCGAAGCGAGCAAGCGGGCATATTGCTTGACTCGGGTCAGGTCGTCGACGATGGCACCTTTCTTGAAGAAGATCGAAGGACCGCCGTAGCCTCGCTCAATTCTGCCGTCCATATTATCCCACTGATTCACCCAGCGAATTGGTGCAGATGGGTTGGTGACATAAGAGACTGCAGAGAAGTTGCCCTGTGCCAACATCGACAGATACTCGAGGCACCGTATGGTGCACCGCGCTCAGTTGAACTGAGAATACGAATCTTCTGGCCTTCGGTGCTGAGCCAGAAACCATCTTCCTCCAGCTCTGGGATATCACTCGATGATCCACAGGCCTTGCCATATTGTTCCACCGTGCCGACGACAACGGCAGAGGAAGGTGTCTTGTACTGATCCTGGCTTATTTGGGCATGAGATCCACAGATGCGCTTCAATCCGTCCTGTATTTCTGCACCTGCAACATATATGGGACTCGTCTCGGTCGCATTGAGCACCACGATGCTAGCAGGGAGCTTGGATTGGCATTGATGCGAACATGGCAGCGGAGCATAACGTAGCCAACCAGCTAAGCCATTCTCCGCGGCCACAAGGCCTAGAGATGCGAGGTAAAAGAGGCTCCTCGTAGTGGCACCCAAGAAACAAACAAGAGCCCTTGCGAATCAGGGAAATACCCCGAGATCAGGCCATCGGCCCCCTTTATACCGACACCTGCAGGAACAGTAGAAGATCGGCGGTCTCTTGTATAGTACATTTTCCGTGAATAGGAGCTTCAGGCTAAAGTTCTTTGGCTTGGCCCAAAGTATAGGCTATTTCATAGACCAATTATGACTGAATTCCGGAGGTTAATTGCAAGAATTGAGGTGGATACTCTGGTTTCCCCGCAAGCATGGCGTGGGGGTGGCCCGTCTGGGCACTCTGAAGAATATCCGGAACGACTTGAACCGGCGGCGGGGGTAAAAACAGGCAGATCACAGGAGATGGGTAATTAGATTGTCGTTGATTACACGAGTGAAAGAATACAATGGAGGCAAGGTCATATCAACATGAAAGTGGTAGCTCTCTTGAAGAAAGTAAATTTTTGTGGTTCAAGACTACTTCTAGGGTCGCCATTAAACCCTCATCCTTTTTTTCACCCTCAAAACACCGAGTCCAGTGCGGGCTTGAGGAACAGGGCCAGCCGGCCCGACGTCACAAGTCGTGCATTTCAGTTTGCAACACTTTCGAGTTGCATTTAAGCCTCACGGCTGAGGATGTCGGAGTCACCGGCATCGAGGATAGCCATGGTGGAGCAGCGGAAGAGCTTACCGCAAGCAGTGCCGAGCTCGATCTATACAGAGGGAAGAAAAAAGGTTAGTGCTACGGTTCGGCTCTCCGGGTTCCCCTGATTTGGGGAATCCCATCGCTGAGCAACTTCACTCTCCGAAGTGGACGATGCCAACTTCTTCTCTGAGTAGTGGAGCTGGCTGGCAGCTGCGACGGCTCGAATGAGCGTCGACTTGGCAAGGGGAAAAACGTACGTTGTTGCCGTTGAAGTGGTGGACGGGGACCTTGGCGAGCATGGCGTAGTACTCAAGCTCGGACTTGCGCAGAGGAGGGCAATTACCGGCAATGAGGACCAGCTTGGCCTTGCCAGAGCGGAGCGTCTTCATGGTGGACTTGGAACCCATGGTAACTGGAGGTTTTGTTAGTATTGAAGATGCACCCAATTTTAGGGCTACGATCGGCTAGGATCTGAAGGGGGAAAAACTCACCCTTGCCGGACTTCATGACGAGGGCCAGGCGGGAGGCGAGGGTGTCACCGGACTTCTTGGTCTTGGCCATTGTGATGGATTTTGGGGGAGGGGTTTGGAGTGTTGGGTGTGGTTGGCGATAGTACGAGAATGAAGAAAGAAAGTGGAATTTGTTCGATGAAAATGATTGTGGGTGCGAAAATCCAGAAGCACGTGACCTACCGCCTTGTGGCCCGTGCCCTCCACTGTCTGCTTTTTTGCCGAGATTCCTGATTGGCTGAAGATTCCCGCGGGGTTCCTGACTCATTTGGTAGGACAAGTGGAATTATTTCTTCTCGCCTTTCGTCTGGCTCCTCCCTTCCACTCCCCATCTTGCTTGCATTCTTCTTCGACAACCTCAATTCACAATGGTTGCCGAATCCAGCAGTGCGCCCACTGCGACTTTCCGTCAGTTTCCTCCCTCTCATCCCCCCCCCCAAATTGATCTTGACCTGAACGGCTACTAAATCCCGTAGAGAGAGTCGATTCCCAGCCTGAGAACCCATATGCGGCCCTGATTGAGGATCAGTCAATTGCAATTATCCCCTCGTTCACCCTCGAGTCCGGTGTGACTCTGTACAATGTGCCGGTCGCTTATACTACCCGTGGTGTTCTGTCGCCCAAGGGTGACAATGTCTTGGTGATCTGCCATGCCCTGAGTGGGAGTGCCGATGTCGCAGATTGGTGGGGTCCCCTCCTCGGCGGACCTGGTCAAGCCTTCGATGTGTCCCGATTCTTCGTCGTCTGTTTAAACAGTCTGGGCAGCCCATACGGTAGTGCGAGTGCGGTCACATATAAGGATGGTAAGCCTGAGAATGGCTACTATGGACCTGAATTTCCCCTCACTACCGTGCGGGATGATGTGAACATCCACAAGCTCGTCCTGGACGACCTCGGTGTCAAGCAGATTGCTGCCGTTGTTGGTGGCTCCATGGGTGGTATGCTCACTCTGGAGTACTCGTTCTTTGGCAAGGACTACGTCCGTGCCATTGTCCCTATCGCGACCTCTGCTCGCCACTCCGCTTGGTGCATTAGCTGGGGCGAAGCCCAGAGACAAAGCATCTACAGTGACCCCAAGTATGATGATGGATACTACCCGTTTAATGATCCACCTGCGACCGGTCTTGGAGCGGCTCGTATGTCGGCACTGCTCACATACCGCAGCCGCAACTCATTCGAGTCACGGTTCGGCCGCAACGTGCCGGACCCTTCCAAGCGCCAGAACATCAATGGCACTGAGAAGTTGCCCACGCCTCCCAACGAGCACTGGGCTATTCACAATGACGGTCACCGTGGCGGTGCTACTTCGCGGTCAGAGAGCCGACAGGGCTCGCCTGTTCCCTTGTCGGATGTTCAGTACATGGATCCTCAGTTCTCCGGCACCAAGACCTTCTCTGCGCCGACCCCTACTAAGCCTGATGGTCGCCCACGTCCGCCAACCTACTTCTCTGCTCAGTCATATTTGCGTTACCAGGGTGAAAAGTTCGTCAAACGCTTTGATGCCAACTGTTATATTGCTATGACCCGCAAGCTGGATACCCATGATGTCTCTCGTCACCGTGCCAGCCCGGATTCAGAGAACCCCGTCCTGGAGGCTCTGTCCAAGGTTCAGCAGCCTGCACTTGTTCTGGGTATCGAGTCCGATGGCCTGTTCACCTTTGCCGAGCAGCAGGAAGTCGCCGCTGGTATTCCTGACTCGCGGCTGGAGCGTATCGATAGCCCAGAGGGCCACGACGCTTTCCTGCTGCAGTTTGAGCAGGTCAACCGCCACATTGTAGCCTTCTTCCACGAAGTCCTGCCCGACATCATGTCTCGGTCCAATATTGATGGTGCCGCGGCCGTGGCCAGCGTCAACAAGCTCACGAAGAGCAGCACCTTCGGTGAAGCCGAGGTGGAGGATATCACCGCGTGGTAAATCCTCAGCATGAAATAAGATAACAATGGCGCAGTCACTTGCAGCCACCCCATGCTCCTGTCTCAGACACCGGACTCCCTCCCAGGAGCCGCCCCCTTCCTCGTGGCTCACCACGAACGGGGCGCGCTTCCGAGTGTGAACTCCCGCTGCCTGGGCCGGTAGCATGGCGTTATCAGGGGAAGTAGAGGTTGCCGATCTTTTATCCGTTTCGCTAGTCAGGGAGATGAGCATCCAACTGCCTCTCTCGAATCTCACCTGGTGCATCGCATTTGCAACACCTTGTCGAGAAGACTGCCAAAGAAGCATCCAACTGCTCTCCATCTGACCCACCCTCTGGGTCGCTTTTCCAAGCGCAAAATCGTCTGGAGGTTGATGGGTCTATTTTGAACAATCCGATAACCAGGGGTTTATCATTTTACATTTCGCACTGGTTATCCGTGCGGCGAACGCGTCGCTCTTTTATCTAGTCGTATCAACGCTATAACAACAATCAATGATCTTGTAGACTGTCCTTTTGGATGGTCTGTCATGGAAACGTGCACTTTCGTATTGATCTTCCAGAGTTTATCTCTTCGTAGAGGTCTTGAAGGTGTGGTACAGTCTCAGGTCTCTGGATTGATGGGTTTGTTTCCAGCCTTGATCTCCGGGGCTGCACAGCCCCGGTAGGTATGCCTGTCTTGGTGTATGGCCAGGTCTTGGCCAGGTCTTACTCCGATCCATACCTCGGTGCTCTAGCTTTCAGCATGATCTGACTTGAATCAGCCTATCTCGTACTCTTTTCACAAGCCCGTTACCGACCATCGATAGACTAAGTCGATTTCTCTGTCCATCCATGTTGCCGTTCACCACGGTACCCAGGTAGCTTGTTCCACTTCTACGATATCTCCAGTCATGGATCATAAGTTTTTAACACGTAGCCCCACACCCCTTAATTACATAATATACTGCTGGTGGCAAAACCTCCGCCAAACTCGGTTTCTAGAGCGCGTATTAGGCAGGCGGTAGGCCAATCTAGTAGGCGGTAGAGGATGTGGGTCTAGGGTGTGTTAAAAACTTATGATCCATCACTGTATATATGCTCACCCAATCCCACCCGCTGGCTACTACACAGCCCTCTCTTCATAGATTACCTATATAGCCCACTATAGTAGTCACCAACCTTAAAAAAAAATAGAATCCTATGTATACACCCGGACACAACTCCTTCTGTAAAATGGTTGGATCTAGAGATATTGGACGCCCCGGTGCACGGTCGCAGTCATGGATGATCTCCCTAGAGCCCCCGGTAAGCCTCAAACTAGATTCCCTTGACGGTCGCCGTGCGCCGCGCTAGTAAGTCACAACATTAGGCTTGAACTTTGACGGGCGGTGCATCTCCTCGTCTCTGCCTCGATCGGCCAGATGGTGGATTTGTACAAGACCTCTTTGTAGACGCTCATCGAGTATCTATTGCCGCTTTTGCCTGGTGGTACCTAAGCCGAGGTATGAATATGACTCCATGGGAATGGGGGAGAGGTGACTGTGATGGTGCCGAGGACAAGAATCTGCGTGTTGGGGCTAAAACGCCTCGTGGGGAACTGGGGATGCATGTGCGGCAGGGTGAAGAGCTTGTGCTTGCGGGCCAGAAGAGGCACTCTGTACTGTAGTTAGTTTTTGTATGCTGAGGCTCGGTAAATAGGTCAATCCGACTAGCAGTCCTTTTGCTACATAAGTCATGGATCATTGAGGCTTGTGGCGTTCGGGGGAGGCGGAGTGGTTTGAAGCGAATGCTACGGTGGTGAAGTCTGGTGACTCAGGACTGCAGTAGTCACTAACCTAACTAACTAACTAACAGTCAACTAAGTTCAGTGCGCAGTAGTTACTGTAGCGAGACTAGTAATTACGGAGTACTCCGTAGTCAAGAGCAGGAGTGAAGTTGGCTTGACTCGATGAATTTGCCGAGGCGAGAATTAGAGGTCGTATAGAACGAAGTGAACATCGTATAGCCGTAATCGTATATTCTAAGACTAGGTACCATGGAGCTTGTGATATACACGTAATCGATACTTGCACACGTTCTACAGGGTACTGTTGTAGGTAGCCTCGCCCTTGCATAGACTCGGTCGTCCCGTCAATAATTGCATCGATCATGATATAATTCGTGCTACCGTGCAATTGCCAACACCTCCTTCAATCCCATCCCCGGCTTTTGTTTTCTCCATTGATTATCATACAATCTGAAGATGTTTCAGTTTTTGATTGCTCCACTTCCGGGCGCCCGATTGGGTCCGGGGCTCCCAGGGTGTGTCGCACCAGCCCTATAGAATACAGAATACTCCGTACAGTATTACAATTAACGCTCTGTGTTGAAGTGCTTCCGACCCCAAAGATTGGCATATTGCAAGGGAGGTGCGAAACCCACCCTATCACTCTCGATATCCACAGTTGGGCAGGGAGCGAAACGGTTAGAGTGCGAGGAGCCGCCAATAATCAAGAAAGGCAAGCGTGGGGCTGGGGCCTTTTATTCTTTAGTGGTCGCCTGAGCAGTTTCCCCGAGCGTAAAGCCACTTGGAAGTGGCTTTATTGTCTTAGATTGTTAGAAAGGTTACTAAATAATACTGTAGAAAACAGGGTGATCATATATCAACTAGGATTATTGCACATTTTACTTCGATATCTTATTTTCTTTTTTCTTTTTTCTCTTGTACCTTATGACTCGTCTTTAAGAGCTAGAAACCGGGATAAGAGAGGGGGGCAAAAAGACTAAAAGGGGGCCAAACAAAGCGACCGATGGCAAGTGTGAGTGGCCCTCCAAACTAGCGTGGTATATAGGTAGGTGTCTTAGACTCTTGAGTTCTTCCGTTCTAGACTTCCTGGGGGTGTGTGATCTTCAAAGTAGTTAATAAGTGATGATGATTCGGTCCCTGCTGCCGTGAAAGATCGAGACTGGCGTACATAACTCTTGATAGTGATACGCCTATCTTTGTCCCCTCGAGATGTGCAAATCACAGCCCTAACCGACTCTTTATTGCCTCCGCGCTAGCGCCCAGGATTTAGTTTTTCCGAGGTTTCTATTGGCCATGTTGTTTATCAAAGGGCTAGAAGCGGCGGTGATACTCCAACAGAGTCGTTGGCGCCGGCCTTTATCTTGGGTCTACGGAGTACTGTAAATACTCCAGTCCTTTGATTTGTCGGTGCTCTGTGAATCGTCAGGCCTTTTAATCGAGACTCTCCACACGAGGCCGATGGCGCCCGCTAAGAGATGCAGAGACTAAAAAGACCCTTGGACCCCCGAGTACTACGACTGTACAGCGTACGGAGTACTAGTGGTGGACAAAGCTGACACTTATCGAATCCCAATCCCAGTCGGCTCTCTTGTCTCTCGATTTCTTTTTCTAGCGTCTTTTGTTTCTGCTCGTCCTTATTTCTATTCCTTGGTTCTCCCCTCCTTCTTCTGTTCCCTTTGATCTGCGTTTCCACTTCCATCATCCCTCGTTTGCTCTCTGTATACTTCCTATGTACTCCCCCCCGCATACCAACGCTCGTCGCACGGCCAACACCACCAGCCCACCTCCATCACAACAAGAATCAATTGAAACATTATTGTGTCCTGGATTTGGATCTCGCGGCGCAACGACTAAACCCCCGCTACCAGATACTTGTGGTTATCGAATACATCATCCACATAATTGATCAAGATCCTGTCCCTGTTTAAGGACTGCGGAGTCGACTCCCCCTCGCCACCAGCATTACTCACTGGACTTTTCACGGCGCATAGTCGGCGTTGGCAGGTCGTTGCTATTGTTTGCGCCCAAGTGATAAAAGACTCCTGCACTGCTGGTCGATTCTTGAATTTACAACATTCGCTCTTCGTCAACGCCTTGATCCTGTCAATCATCAACATTGACATCCTCCTCCAACCTAACACACTCGCTCTGATATCAACCACAAACCTCCCCCGGCGCAAATCATCCACCACAATGGAGCGCAATCTCTCCCAGAAAGCGCTTCGCATGCGCCAGCGCTTCACCTTCAGTCGTGGCCGAGACCGCGCATCCACTATCCCCCCCGCCGGCGACACCAGTATCCCCAACAGCCGCCCGCGATCAGCCACAACGCCCATCTCGTCCCACACCATCACCCACATCACAACCGCTGATAGCGATACAACGTACCACAGACCCAGCAAAGACCGCACTCGCTTTTACCACTTTACAGACGAACCGGGCTACTTTCGTCCAGCGTCACCTTTAATTTACCGACAGTTTGTTTCGGAGGAATTGGAAGACGACGTTAAACATGCCTGCGCACTGCTGGTTCAGAGCGTGGACCGCGGTTTACCAATTTGGCCTTCGTTTCAGGTAGAACATCGTCCGAGCACCACAACCACCGCAAAAGTATCCAGTCCAGAGACTCCCTCGAGATTCCATTATCAGGGCGCGAGTATGTCCCCCTCCGCCGTGGATAATCAGATCGAGATCCACACCGATAAAATGCACGACTCGGGCGTGGCTTTTCAACATAGCGCTGCATCTGCATCTGCGACTACGGGACGCTTTTACGGTACCCGGCACTCGTCATCAAACCACGACGAAGATACCCACCGCGGCCGCTCATACTCCCGCTCTCGAGGCCAAAGTTTCGGCACAGATGCAACACCAGCTTCACGTCCGCGCTCTCGTTCTCGCTCTCGCTCTCTCAGCCCGAATATGTTCCCTTACAGTCCACCAGAAGTCGACACACTCTGGCCACACGTCAAAGACATCTACTCCGCATCATCAGACTTATTCCCGGATAATGAGACAGAAACCGAAAAAGAAAAAGACGCCGATTCTCATACACACACCCTCGGCATGGAGGGAATGACCTGGCTCCGCGCAGGTCTAGATATTCCCCCCTTCAATATGGACACTGAAAAGTCACCCGCCGGTATCAATATCGACGTCACCGCGATGCCGGCCGCCGCGCCGCGCCGCTTCTACAGTACACGGCAACCGCGCGCAAAGGAGCGTGGTTATGATCCCGTTGCTGTGGGCTGGGATGTATCGCATAGTCGGAGGTCTAGCGTGGACGACGCGGTTTCGCTGCGGAGTTTCTCGAGTGTGGAAGAGGATGGGGTTCGCCAGGGGAGTTTTTATCGGTTACGGAGATCTGTTTCGTCGGGGCAGAACCAGCAGGGTTCAGGGCAAGGACAAGGGCAAGGTCCTGTTCATACGATTGTCTCGGGTACTGGACACCGGAGACGCAGGAAGGCGTCGCATTTATTGAAGAAATTGGCTGGATTAGGGAGGAGGAAGGATGGGGATACGTTCGAGAGTCGACGTGTTGCGGTTGCGGTTGCGGTTGTGGTTTGAAGATTGGGATGAGATAGATGGTGGTTGACGCTATCATTTCCTCATCCATCTTGTCTCATGGCTATAGACCTTGGACTTGGACTCAGCCTGATATGATTTTCACGATATCTCTCGTTTAGCCTTGTCTTTTGTCTATGTTTGTGTTTGATAGATTGTTGTTTTTGGTTGGTTGGGTTGTACATATACCTTCTCCTGTCACATTTGCATATGACCATGAACATCTTTTTGTATTTTCGAGTCTGCTATTTTCGACTTCCAAATTATGATCCGTCTCTTTGTATAAAATTTGAATTCAGATGGCAATCTCCTTCATATTAAGTTGAAACGCTAGCGGGGGACCCATGTTAATAACCCTAAAAGTTATACAACTAGGTTCGCAGATGAAGATCAACATGGCATTAGGTTACTTGATTCCACCGCAATTCTATAAGCTACGTGTTACCACCACAGACGTGGTTCTATAGGAATCTCTGATAAATGTACATACGATAAAAACGAGAGTGATTGTTATCCAATCAGCATTAAGCAAGACGAAAAGAAAAAGAAAAATTAAGTACAGACGGGCGAGATGTACCCAAACACCGGCAACGATGCAACGTAAGACATTAAGAGAAAGGAAAGGGGGAAAAGGAAGACACAGAAAAAGGGAGAGAGGTGAGATGAAAGCGAGGTAGGGAATCCTCATAAGAGGCGAGAAGAGAAAAGAGATTGCAGAATCATAGCCGAATCAGTGTGGGCCAAAGCCCTTCTTCCACTGCTGTGTGGAATCACTGCCCACGACGAAGGCGCTTGTTCTCGCCGCTCATCCTCTGCCCGCGAGCATTGGCATCCCCCCCGGTATTGTCCTCGGGGTTATTGGGCCGGCCACGCTTGCGATGCGTGGAGCCACCACCGCTCTCACGGTGATGGCCATCACGCTCGCGCGCGCGGTCACGGCGCTCACGCTCCCGGTCCCGGTTCTCGGGGCGGTTGCCGCGGTCTCCTCCACCTTGCCCCCAGCGGCGTGGGTTGTTCTCATCAGTCGGAAGGGGAGGTGGAGGGGGCGGCGGGGGAGGGGGTGGTGCGCCCATTGATGATGATGGACGGGGGCGGCCTTCATTCTCGTTGGCGTTGCCGCTGACAGGAGGAGGAGGAGCAGCACCGCCCATTTCTGGAGGTCCGTCCTCGCGATGTCGGTCCCGTCGGCGCATCTCTTCTCGAGAACCAGGGTTGCGCCGCTCGGCATGGCGTTCACGGTCTCGGTCCTTTTCCTCGCGGCCAGAACCCCCAGCGCCAACATCGCTTCGGCGAGTGCGTTCACGATCAGAGTCTCGACCGCGATCACGGCGTTCTTCGCGTCGGTTTCCAGCACTGCTAGCATCATCTTCGGCACCGCCAGCACCACCTCCACCACGACGTCCACGGTCACGATTCTGATCACGATTCTTATCGCGATCACCGCCTCGACCGGATCGGCGATTGTCAGGTGTAGTGGCGTCGTCGATCAGATCACCACGACCATCAGGTCGATTGCGAGATTGGCCATCATCTTCAGCAGCGGCAGGCCCGGTAGGCGGACGAGGAGAGCCCGTATTTGAGGCAGCCGACTGTCGGTTTGCACCCCGTCCCCGAACTGGCGGAGTCACATTGCCGCGTTCAGCAGGGCCGTTAGTCTGCTGAAGCATGTTGTTGATGCCAGCAAATCGTTTATCACCACGTCCACGCTCTCCGCCAGGACCGCGAGGTCCTTGCTGCTGGCCCTGTCCACCACGAGGACCCGACTGGGGTGTCATCACTGGGGAGGGTGCCTGCGGAGTAGAGTCGACGATGTTGTTGAGTCGATCGGGGTGAATTCCAGTGGTATCAAGACGCTCTCCAGATGGAGCCGGTGTAGCGGGAGGTTGTTCAGGTCCCCCACGTCCACCAGCACGACTAGGACCTGATGGGATTTGTCGTTCAGGAGTAGGTGCTTTGCCGTTGCTTGGGCCTGGGGCGGGTTGCTGCGCGGAGACATTACGACCGCGATTTCTCTGCCGAGGACCAGATGGAATATCCGGTGACTGGTCAGGTTGTCGCAAGCGCCCATGATTCATATCAGGGCCCATCGGATCATGACCACCAGCACGGGGTCCTCGTGGAATCTCACCCGGGATCAAGCTAGGCTGGTTGAAGCTGGTAGATCGTCGGTCGTCGGGGAATCGCTCTGGACGATTAGGCAAGTCGACCCTGGGAGGAGATGGACCGCGGGGTGGGTATGGACGACGGTCATCCTTTTCAGCACGCAGCGGTGGTTCTCCACGACGAGGGACATCGGGTTGCCGCTCAGGGAAATCAGCCATAAGATCACCGCGAGGCGGGCCTTCGCGACCATGGAAGGAGTCATGGCGGGGACGTCCAGAACGGTCACCGGGCCAGTCAGCATCTCGTGGAAGCCTACCACCCTCACGATAAGGCGGACCACGAATTGGGTCATCGAGAGGAGGTCTCATCGGGAAGTCACGGTCCCGATCAGGCATGCGCCCATGGCCTCGACTGTCGGCCTCAGAGCCATCGAATCGGATGTGTTCAGGAGCGCCATGGCGGGTACGTGGATTGAAGTCTGGATGCCTGTCCCGTCGGTTATCCATCAAGTCGGGGCGAGGAGGCAATCTATTATCCGTAGCAGTGTGCCGTGGTAGACGAGCCTGTTGTCGAGGGTTAATGGCGGGAGGCCGCTCGACTTCTGGTCGCTTCGGGATATCAGGAGCCCGAGGGCCCAGTCTTGATCGTGATGATTCTCTCTGTCCACGTTGGTCGAGAGTAAGAGGTTGCAGACGATCGCCATCCGCACTGGTGTCCATGGCAGTAGAGGTGGTATCAGTGGGTGTCGGCATGTTCCGAGGCGTCGCAGACTTCGCGTCATCAACTCCCCTCACTGATCCGGCATCAGTCATTTTGGCATCTTCAATCTCGCCATCCTCAACTTCGGCTTTGCTTAATGCTTCGTGCTTCGAGACCAAGGCAGGACTGATAGATAAAGAGGTTAGTTGTTGAGTCATATTAGGGTGCTGTTGTTCGAACTTACTCCTGAGTTCCGGGCTTGAATTCCGGGGCGGAAACATTCAAAGGCGTATGCGTTGCAGACTGAGGTCGTGAGAGATCAGCCTTGGAAGCTCGGTCTCCTGGGGGCTGGGAACCAGCCTTGTCCTGTCCAGCATCGGGTACATTGCTGTTGTTGAGGTAGAACTGTTGCGGAAGCATCCACTTCTTGGATCGCCGGTTGAAATCACCGATGAGGGAAGCAGCAGGGATTTTGACATCGTCCCGCTCGTCGTTCTTGCTGAGGAGATTGACAGTCTCCAGCAGCTGTGTACCCATCCAGTTGACAGCAGGGAAGGATGGAACGATCGCCTTGAGGATACTGATGGCGTTGCGAATGTGCATGTACTCGCCTCCCTTCAGACATGTCTGCAGTGCATTGTTGACCAATCTGTGCCACTTGTAGAGAAGGCGACGGAAGTCCTCATAGTCCAGGAAAACAACCGGGACCCCTTCAGGATCAAGCTTCTTGGCAAACCCAGGCAAGTCTCTCTTTGAGCCGAACGCCTCCTTCTCGTAGACAGCTTGGTCGGCATGCCACTCGCTCAAGTCACCCAGAACTTTGCCCAAGAATTGACCCAGGTTGTCTGCCTCCTTCGAGGTGCAAAGGAAGATGAGGGAAACGAGTCGGTGTTCACGGAAGAGTTGATCCAGCAAGCCCATAGTCCGGAAATTGGGGGTTCCCGAGTTGTGGAGGAACTTGAGCATCTTGAAGGAGAAGAAAGCGTCAAGAGGCGAGAGGAGTAGCCGGGGAATGAAACATTGCTCCAACAGAGCTACATTCAACGGATCATACTTCAATCGCATGTGAGCGAACCACCGCTCCTTTTCCTTCTGTAGTCTGCCGCGAGTTTGGGCATATGCTTGAGTGTGAGCCTTCAACTCTGATAGCAGCTGATCCTGAATTTGGTTGAGACTTCTTCTCATTTGGTCCTTTCGTTGCATACCGACCATGCTGAGATCAGATCGGTCATTGTTCAGAGCTGTGACGCGTCTTTGAAGTCGGCGTCTCTCTTCATCATAGTATTTCTCGGGAACGTGGACATCATAGAGAGATAGTTGCCAGAATGTCGCATAGAAATGCGCACCCACACTTTCCCAAGTCTCAGCAGGCAGCGAGGACTTAATAGTCTCGATCAAATCCTGCATAACAGGGTTAGCAGCCAAGGGATCAGGGGTGGCCACAGTAGTGGACTGCTCCGTTTTGTCGACATCCATCGCAGTCTCGTCAGTAGTGCCGTCCGTCTCGGCTGGCACTTCACCCTCGTCGACGTCCATTTTGTTGTCATCGGTGGACTGAGCGCCAGTGGTTTCGTTGCCAGCTCCCACCTTCATAGAAGGGGCTTCAGACTTTTGTTTCGCAAGCTCGCTCTCAGCAATCTTCCGCGAAACGCTGGGACGCCTAATCCAGAAGGCGATCTCAGGTTGAATGCCAAATTCCTTGACCAAGGAAGCAAAGTCGGGCACGAACGAGTCGAACTCATCAATCGACAGATTGCTCCGCAAAAGATCGAGATACTGCGTGAGGATGCGGTGGATTTCGTCAAAGATATTGCCAAGAAGTTTAAGCTCCGAAGAAGACTCGTTGAAAACACAGGTCATCCGTTCCTGCGCAATCGCAACCAGCAGCTGACCCGCGAGGCGAGTATGGGTCAGTGACTTCAATAGCCGCTTGGACGTGGTCTTCGACTCGTGGCGCTTGTCCAAGAGCTGAAGAATAGTCTGAGACTGGAGTACCTCGCCACCTGCCATAGCCTGGATTTGGGCATCATTGAAGTTTGTGTCTGTAATGATACCAGCCATTGAGCTGATCATCTGCTCCAGCACGATGAGGTCGGTCGAGTTGTTGTGGCGCAGCTGCTCCACGACGTACTGCAACAGAGGTGCTGGATCCATGACAGAATAACGTTTGAAAGTTCGGCCAGCAAAGGTGGACAGAGCATTTAGCCATCGACTAGTGAGAAGACCCCCCTCTTGGACGCGGCTTCTTCCTTTTTGTCCAAGTGAGTTGATGAGAGACCAAGTGAGAATGTCGTAGCCCAAGTTCGTGAAATACCGAGCACACTCCACGACGACTTCAATCAGATTCTCATACGATTCGATCTGACTCATGGCGACATTGATGACGATACCGGGATTGGCGTAGGCAATCTTAGCCAGAGCACGAGCCATCGGTCGAATGTTGGTCTTGCTGAGACGCTTGAGGACGTCCTTCGTCTCTGCTGTCGCCTGTTTGAAGGCGGACTGGATGTCGGGCAGTCTGGAGGTTTGCCCAGAGTACCACTCGGCATACATATTGTACCGAACCTCACGGGGGAACAAGCTGACCAGATTGAACACTTCGTTGACCACACCAGGGTTGGCATTGGTCAAGCTGATTGCGGGCAAGAGAAGGCGTTTGCAGAGGTCCCGCCAGCGAGTCTTGTTTGCCTCTGAGTCGTCCTTTGCAAGACTATCCGTCCCGATGCGCGCAAGCTTCGAAAGGAGGCTCGCATCTTGGCCGATCTTGTGGCCCGAAAGGTTGAGGAAAGACGAGCACAAAGCGAACACATCGTCAACTGACTGACAAACTGGAATGTTATCCGCCCAGTCATCCCAATAGAAGCGATAAGCAATCCCCTCGTTAGTGTCTTCCGTATCAAGCTGAGCCCAACGTAGGACCCGTCTTGGGGGTGCGTCGGTGAGGCGAAGCTGGCCCTTGGCGACTCCGGACTGATCGGGACTCAAGATTTGCTGGTTGCCAGGGAGATCCTCCATGGAAGCCAAAGGTTGAAGCGGAGCGTACACCTTACTCAAAGAGTAGTGGAGAATGCGGTGAATGAAATCGGGAAGTTCGGGATAGGCATCCATCAACCAAGGGAATCTGCTCATGACAAAGAGGGACTCGGGGATCGCGCCAATGGCGAGTAGGCTCTTTAGGAGCAGGACCTTCTGGTCTGAAGGGTCTGGCAAAGCATCCTCGGTTTTAGCGGTCGGATACTTGTCGGCATCCTGATCTCGAGATGGAGTAGCCACTCGCGACTCGGACTCACGAAGACGAGAGGGCGGCGGGAGGGTGTCATCAGACAGAGCACCGGCTAGCATCAGGGCATTGACACCACCGCCAGGCCGTGCAGCTTTCTCTCGCTCTGCCTTCTCTGTCATTTTCTCTTCCTTGAGAAGGTCCATCGTATCGTCGGGTCTCCAGAGGTGGGCGTAGAGATCACGTAGGGAAATGAAGCCAACCTTGATCAGCAAGGCGGCTAGGTAGATGAGGTTATCAGGCAAGGTGTCAGACTTAGTTCGAGCCGAAGAAGAGTAAAATCGTAGCTTGAAACCAAGGAGCTGAGCTGCAACCCGGTTGCCCTTCGGTGGCATCGTTCCAGTCTCTTCGATCCACGTCCGGGTAGCCTCCTGTTCCTCGGAGAGGTGGTTGGTTTCTGGCATGGCCTTTTTCTTTTCCTCTTCCGAGAGTGGCTTGCGGCCAATTTCGAAAAAAGCCCGAATGCCAATTTGACGCACCCTGTCCCAGAATTCTCGGTCACGCTGCTCATTTGCCTGTAGGATGATAGTTCGCTCATCTTCAGTGGTATTCCAACCGGCGGACCCGGGAAGTGCCCACTTTGGCAATCCCGAGGCTCGTGAGATTCCCTCCAGGTTGTGGAAGAGTTCCTCCTTGGGCCACCAAGAACTGGCTCGTAGCAGTTTCACAAAGAAGCGATACTGCTTGACAAGCACTGCAGCAAATACGTCCAAGGTGACATCCAGCACTCGCCCAACATCCATGTCAAATGCGCCAATCATGGCCTTAACCCGCTCGAAAGTATCTTCGACTACCTCACTTGATGGAGGTTCGTTGCTGCTCGTGGTGAACAGCTCCGTCAGAAGCTTTGAGTATCCTTCAGATTCTTCTCTGAGAAGGTTGTAGTTGGACTGTCGGTACAGCAAATTGGTTTGCTTTCGAATGCCCATGCGCGCGAAAGTGTCACGAACTAGTCCCAAGGACTGCAACAGAGGGGTATCAAGTTGGAGGCGCATGAGTTCTGGGGAGATGGCAGTTGCAAAGACGAGTGGTTTCAGAGCGGGGTTTGAGGTGTCGGCATCGGTAATGATTGAAAGAGTGTCGAGGAACAACGAGGACGAGTCGAAGTCCAAGGTTGAATGGTTCTGGGCTTCGCCCTGTGTTCCCGCATCCCGAGACGTAGCTTCTTCACCAATGATCTCCTTCACAGCGCTGCCAGCCTCCGAAGGGGACAGTCGGCCGTAAATTGCAGACCGAATGAGCTCTTGGTAGACGGAGGCCAGACGACCGAGATCTTGGTCCAATCGAGCCGCGGTTCCTTCCTTGACAACCTTTTGTTTTCCGGCCGAAAACCATTCTTCCACAGCGTGGTCCGTGACAAATTCATAATCGTAGGGGTGAGGAGGGGCCGAAGGGCGGGTGGTACTCGCCTCGGAGCCAGCTCGAGATGCAAGTTGCAGCTGCGGCTGTGAAGCGGGGGTGCTGGGAGCTAGGGATTGTGTCGATTGGGGAGCTGTGGTATCGCCAACTTTCTGTGTAGCCTCAAATCCTTCCCTGGACTGTGCGCGAGGAGGGGGAGACATTGCGCCTGGGTCTCGCTGCTGCGAACTTTGAAAATTTTGACCTTCAAAGGAGCCTCGGCGGGAACTGCCGCGACCGCCGCCTTGGTGGCCGGACTGCCGACGAGATCTGTCGCGCGCCTCATTTTGGTCTCTTTGAGGGCTGGGGTGATGCCCCGGGTGGGAGGGATGTTGCGCCATGTTGAGCGTGCCGGGGCGATGAGGAGAGGGTCGCAGAGCTTCGTTGCTCGCCGAGTCGCCCGACCAGGAGCGCTCACCGCGCTTCCTCTTGCCGCCCTGCCCGGGGGCCATGACGGATGGATAGCCGGTTTAGACGCAATGAGCAGACACGGTCGTTTCAGTTACGGGGAAGGTGTTGCTTATGGGATGGTTTGAGTCTGAGTGCACGGCGGAGCGAGTGTCAGCGATTGAAATTGGCGAAAGGGAGAATTTTTTAAGAGTAAAAGACGATGGGATGCAGCATACCAGCTGAGAGGGTTGCAGGAGAAGAGTGAGAGGTCGAGGGTGGAAAAGGGAAAAGATGTGATGGATGGAGGTGAATGGTGATGATGGCAGGAAGCTTGATCGGAGCAAAAGATGGGGACTCGTGTTGCCTAAGGTGTCGAGGGCGGCCCGCATCATCTTGCCTTGGCTTATCTTGCCGCCGATTGTAGGTGGCCTCGGGTGCCTTGGTGCAGCCCCAGGCAGCGATTCACATCACGCATCACCTGATTACTTTTGTTTGCTATCGGAGATTTCTGCCTTGCTAAGTCCCAAGGCAGCCAATTCACCTACACAACCCTCCTTACCGTGCATGCTTTACAGTATCAAAATGCTCCTAGGCGTTGTGTCATCTAAGATTGAAGGGCTATGGATTATTCAGTAGCTTTTCAATAGCTTTTCAATGAAATTTGGATACCTAACCCAAAGGGTATGCTGATCTCATGGCACCTTTCTTGTGAAAAGATGGCCAAGTAATGTTTACCTACGTGGGCACAGCAACCAGCCATTAGGTTGAAGCTAACATGAATTTGAATATTCTTTCGTTGAAATACTTCAATGCGAATTCTAAACATTTTCGTTCATTTTTCCAGATAACAGGAGGCTAGTATCTCCATAGGAAGAAGAGATACTTCCTAAAGAAGGCCGAGATCCTTTGCCTCAAGCGCAACAATTTCAGGAATCAAATTAATCAACCTCGGCTTCTGGGGATTCCAAGCAAAAATCTCACGGGCAAGAATTGCATGTCCACGAGAATTAGTACCCCAGAGATAGGGCCCAGATGGATGAACCTTCTTGGCTTCCGCGATATCCAGCTCCTCCACATTAGGCGAATCGATAAATTTCTGAAGATGAGCATGCTTAGCAACCTCGCGTTCAATATCTCCCCAGACAAAGGATCCATTCTCGGCCAAATAGTAACCCTCATCGTTCCAGGTGGCCTTGCCACCTCCAGCTGCAGCGGCATCACCCAAGGCGAGGTAAATGTTGCTTAGATCCTGGACGTGGACCTCCTGCCAGATATTCTCGCCCTTACCAATCATAATTCCCAAGCCACGAGAAAGGACAGCAGCGCTCAACTTGTAAGCTTGGACACTCTTGTTGTTTCCAGGTCCCCTGCCAGTGCCGTAGATGGTGGGTGGGCACACGATGGCTGTGTGGACGCTGGATGGGTTACTGTTGCCAGCATTGATGATGATCTCATCGACGTTTCGATGGAGGGCGTCGGCCGGAAGGTTAACGAGCTCACTTACTCTTTCCCAGTCATTGTACTCCTTGGGGCGCTCGATACCGATTGTGTTGGCACGTCTGTCCTCAACGGTCAGGATGCCAGTGCCTGAGGTGTGGATCAGCCACAGTGGATGGTCTGGAGTGTGCTGCTAGGCGCCCTTGGCGATGGCTTGAGCAGCTGCGACATGATCACAATCTGCAAAATCTGTTAAGAGAGGTTAGTACTATTATTGATGCCGAACTGATGGGCTGTTCTTGGTGATACTAACTGAAGACAATGTCGGCGTTTTTGACTTCATCTTCGATGATATCTGCGGAATCCAGATCTCCGTGAACAATACGGATTTCTGGATACTTGCTAGAGACTTGAGCAGCTTTCTCCTTGCTACGGACCAGGGCCGAGAACTGCCAGTCCGGGTGAGCGGTGGCGATGGTGTATAAGCCATCACCACCAATGTAACCCGTAGCACCAGTTCTATACCAAGTATCAGATCAAGACTGCTGCATGGAAGATATGGCTGCTACTTACAGGAAGACCTTTGGAGGAGCCATGTTGTACAGAAAGTTGAAAAGTGGTAACCGGGAGAGATATCGGGATGAATATGAGGAAGAGATTGAATTGACTATGGGCAAGCAGGTTGACTAGGTTACATGCATGATGAACGTTTGCTTTAAAATCACCTCAATAAAGCAACTTGGACCGAGAGATGGCCCTCGAAGTGGGGGCTTATAGAACCAATCTCCGAAAAGCCGACTTGCTACCCGTGACAAACGAGTTCATGGGTTAATTGGAAGTCGATTATCTGCAAATGCATCTCTAAACAAAATCCTCCCATTATGAATATGTGCCTACAACACAGATTATGGTCTCTTGAGAATTGTATGATTGTAGCACAAGCATTGTCCTACAAGCAGCCCCGCATGATGATGTCATGCCTCCGCAGGCGAAAGAAGCACACGTTATTCCTTACAAATCACAGGAAACAACAATAACTAGGGGCTGCTCGAAGACGGGGGCATATCGACGCCAATTCCATAGTTCATAACGTGATCTACTTAGCCAACGGCCTGTGTCTGTGGGCGATTAAGGATGAGACCATCAGCGGGCATCAGGGACATCAATAGGTTGAAGACCGAAAGGTTATCCACAAGTTCACAACTGCTCAAGGAAACTAATGATTAGAGATAGATAGATAGACTTTCTACCATCGATCCTTGAACTTAGATCTGATAAGAAAGACTTCGTTCTATGCCATTGCTGGTCTTCGGAATGACCTTCCGTGTTGACTTCCATTAACCCCCACACTTCTGTCTCGTCTCCGAATGTCGGGTGTCTGCACCCGAACTTCAAGCACCCCCCCACCACCACAAGAGATGAGTCTTAACATCTTTCACAACTTACCACAGTATAGATCCTCTCAATCCTCATCAATTGAGTTCCCCAGAGCAGACAAGTCAGCTTACAACCACATATCACCCCCTTCACAATTCCTACATCATGGACCTCGCTCAGAAATTCGAAAATGGCACCGTCGGAGAGGCTATCAAATGCATTGACATGCACACTACAGGTGAACCGACGCGTATCATCTACTCGGGGTTCCCTCGTCTCCAGGGCACTCTTTTGGAGCAGCGTGACCAAGCAATGAACCAATATGACCACATCCGGAAACGCATCATGTTGGAGCCGCGAGGCCACTATGATATGTACGGTGCCATCCTTACTCCTGAGACCGAGCTGGTCCAACAGGGACAGGCGCATATTGGAACTTTGTTCACACACAATGGAGGTTTTTCTACCATGTGTGGCCATGCCACGATTGCGCTGGGAAGGTTCTTAGTGGACACGCATGACTTGACCGTGTTCCCTAAACGCAATGAACTCGAATTCAACCCGACAACATGCGAAGTTGCAGTCAATATCCACGCCCCTTGTGGATTGGTCCGCGTGACGGTACCAACCACGGCGGACGGCCAGGAATCCGATCCATCTCGCCCGGTATCATTTCTCTCTACGCCTGCATTCGCTGCAGGAATTGACCTCGAAATCCCGATTCCCAGGGAGGTTCGGTGGCCTGAATTAGGCGACGGGGAATCTATCAAGCTTGATATCTCCTACGGAGGAGCATACTACGCCCTAGTCAACGTTCACGAGCTTGGCTTTACTAGCCTCAAACAATTCGATCTGGGTGCTATATCGAACGCCGCGAGCAAGCTCAAGGCCTACCTAATGATTCATCCAGCCGTTAGCTCAGCCTTGCAGCATCCGGAAGACAGTCGCCTATCGTTCCTTTATTCTGTCATGGTTGTTGATCGAGATGTCGGATCAAGGCCTGACGGAATCGATGGCACCGAGACGGGTCTATGTTTCTTTGCAGACGATGAGATTGATCGATCCCCAACGGGATCTTGCGTGACGGCGCGTATGGCACTTGCTCATGCGAAGAAGCAGAGGTCCATTGGCCAGAAGTGGGCGTACAATTCGATCGTCTCAAACCGCTTTGGCACCGGAGCGTTCGTTGCTTCCATTGTGGATGATAATGTTCGTGTGGGCGGTAGTAAAGAGGCGGTCACAGTTTGTGTTGAAGGCAAGGCATACTATACTGGAACGTCCAACTTCATTCTAGAGGAAGGTGATCTCACCAGTGCAAGTGGATTCACCCTGAAGGAATGTGCGCAATAAAATGGTGGGCAGTTACTTGAGGGAGATAACTCCAAGAAAAAAATGCTGTTTCTCGATCTCATGATGAATGGCGCGAGATGTCGAATTAAGAATTTGCAGGCGTAGAGACGAACCTCGAAATCTACCATCATTCAGTAGCAGCCGGTGAATAAGTTGACGAAAGGGAGATACATTGTCATAGTCAAGCAACCTCCAGTCGTACTCTGAGTAACCAACAGAATATTCTCGATGTAATCAGACGATCGGGAAATCCATACGTATGCTAAATCGCCGTGTCAAATGTTGACGGTAGATCGTCATTCCCGCCATGACGTCAGGGCCGTTGATCCCCGGAACCACCCTGAGATCTTCCTCTATATCCTCGCAAACCGGTTGGCCAGACCTAGAGATCCTTCAAACTGGATTCGGTGTCCCTGAATTGATTCAATCCCTCGGAATTACATCGTATGCTCGAGATAGTAATCTTGAATCGAAGGCGTCTGCGCCTATGACGCCACCACCTGTTCCTCCTACTTTTAAAACCATTCCAACGCGGTCTACGTCAGTTATTGTATAGCAAATGAATGTTACACCATCTACGCGTTTCATCTCTTCTACTTTAGTATATCTCCCTCACAGCAATCACTCTGGATTATTTGCAAGCCTCATGACACCCGCACCAAAAGGAGGAGGTCGTGATGGTGGTCCACGCAGATTTGCCTACAATATAGATGCCGCCCGGGAGCGGGAGATGCACCTGTATGAGATCAATCCTTATTTTTCAAATTTCAGGTGTTCAATCTGGTTCTAATTTCCACCAACTAGATATCTTCCATATTGGGGCTTTTCCGAGTCCGAGAAATTTGCGCAACAATCCGTCGGCCACCGTCCAAACGTCTCCCGCGACAATGTTCTGACCGTCTTTGCGCAACTCGCAAGTCTACGACTAGATGCAAGTCGAGCTATTATCTCACTATTCGACCGAACCACACAATATGTTGTCGCAGAGGCGACCCCACACCTTGGTCTGCGAAGCCCAAAGAGCGGCCAGCGATCCGAGTCACTCTGGCGTGGGGTGCAGCGATTGCCACGCGAAAATATCCCCATGTGCAATCAGGCGATGACAATGTTCACGAAGGAGAAGGCGGAAATGTTTGTTGTTCCAGATTTAAAGGCTGATTTTCGCTTTCGATCACACGAATCTGTAATTGGGCCTCCGCATCATCGATTCTACGTTTCCGTTCCTATCAAGTCGCCAGATTCTTATGTTATTGGAAGCGTTGCGGTGTTGGATGACAAGCCTCGTGAAAGCTTAACAGATGAGCAAGGTCACTTTTTGAAAGAGCTTAGTTTGACTGTAATGGATCACTTGCTTTCTCAACGAGCCATGCGCGAGGAACTCCGTGAGGAGAAAATGGTTCGTGCTCTGGGGCTATTCGTCCAGGGAAAGTCAGATCTTTCGGAAGGGATTGACAGCCGACATGGGACGGAAAATAAGCTTGCCCACGTCAATCAAAAATTGGAACAGCTTAAGTTGTCCAGTGGAAGACAAAGCCAAGGAGCAGGAAGCGGGAGAGGAAGACCGTCCGAGACATCAGAAGATATCCCGGTCGACGGAGAAGTCGAAAATACGGAGATGGCGCGAAGCCGCTCACCAGTCCACAAGTTCAAACGTGATGAGAATGAACCAGATCAACCGCAGGAAGAGAAGGAAGAAAACAATCAACGACCTGAATTATCTCCTACTACAAGTCATCTACAGAAGTCACTGGCTCCATCCAATGTCCAATTCGTTCTCAACCGAGCATCATGCCTCATGGATCAGGCATTGGATGTTGAAGGTGCTATGTTCATCGATGCGACTGTGTACGCACGACGTCAGATGATTGGGGCCGACGGCGATAACCAGGAAGAGCCAGCCGAGTCTGCCTTCGAGCAAGACGGCCAAGAGTACGAAGATGACGACGTCAATGGGCCCAAAAGCTTGGTCCTTGGATATTCGACCTCGCTGGCCTCCTCCAGTAGAGACGATAGTCAACGAGAGAGCCATTATGTATCTCTTCCGGGAGCCTTTGTCACGCACCTTATCGATCGATATCCTCGGGGCAAAATCTTCCACATCGAGAAGGATGGCTCGGTCGCATTGAGTTATGAGGGCCTGGCAGATGAAGTGAGCCAAATGTATGTTGGTGGTTCAAAGATGGTCAAGGAAGGGTCGCCAAAAGAAAAGGATCTCCGAAAGGAAACGTTGGAGATTAAGAAGCTTCATAAAATCCTGCCAGATGCACGCTGCATCGCGATCTACCCAGTGTGGGACTTTCAGCGCAGCCGCTGGTTCACCGTAAATCTTGTGTGGTCCAATGATCCCGGTCGTGTACTTTCTGAACCAAAAGACTTGACCTACATGGCTGCTTTCAGCAATACTGTCATGGCGGAAGTCTCACGGATGGATTTAGAGGCTGCCGACAGAGCTAAGAGCGACTTCATCTCCTCGATCTCTCATGAACTTCGTTCGCCTCTACATGGTGTTTTGGGAACTGTGGAATTGCTTCAAGAAACGGCCACCACATTCACTCAGCGAGGCCTGGTCGAAACCGTGTACAGTTGTGGTCGCACACTGTTAGACACTCTCAACCACTTGCTGGACTATGCAAAGATCAACACATTAATGACAGGGCAATCTCCTGGTCAGGAGAACCAACAATCTGCAAACCCTGAATCAAACGTTGCTGTCCCTGGTCTTGTTCAAAACGAAGATCTCAGCGCGTTAGTGCAGGAGGTTGTGGAAGGATTGCTCGCGGGCGCCGAGTTCTACGATCGAGAAACCAATTCAGTGCCGGAACGAACCAGAAAAGAGACTCGCAGGGTCTCTACCTCCTCGATGGGAAGCAAAGATCGCCGCATCATGACGATTGTGGATGTTGAGTGGCAAGATAGCTGGAACTACCCAGTGTATGCCGGAGCGTGGCGTCGCGTGGTCATGAACCTCTTTGGTAATGCCTTGAAATACACCCAAGCAGGGTACATCAGGCTATTTATGAAGATGGATACAATGAAGACGAGTAACAATGATTCTGTACCTGCGGTGTGCATCACCATCAGTGACTCTGGTCGTGGAATGTCCCAGGATTTCCTGCTCCATCATCTGTACATCCCCTTCCTCCAGGAGGATACCCAAGCTCCCGGACTAGGTGTTGGGCTTCACTTGGTTCATCAAATTGTGAAATCCTTGAATGGGAGAATACATTTCAGAAGTGAAGTTGGCAAAGGAACCGATGTCGACGTGATCCTACCCATTCCAGAATCGAAGCCCACCCAATCCATACCATCAGCATACATCGATTTACGTGAACGGCTGAAAGGCATGACGGTTTCTTTCTTCACTCAAAGCGTCACACGGGACAATCTCGGAATCCGCCCAGAGGTCTTTGACGAAATACGATCTACTCTCAGCCGAATGGTCGGTGAATGGTTCGGGCTGCGGGTTCTGAGCCAAGATGAGCTCCAGGAACAGAAAGCAGACTTTTTGATTGTGACTGAACATGAGTACCGGTCATTAGTTCATCAATCAACGGAGTCTGATGTGCGAAGTTTGGTCAAGTCTAAGACCTCGTTCCCTCTGATTGTTCTAAGCGCCCAGGCAAGCAGTTGGAAGGTGGTCAAGGAGAGCAATCAAGACCGAGCCATCTTCTTATCCCAGCCGTAAGTACAACAAACACACTTGAATTATTGAGCAGTTGGCTAATATTATCTCGCAGCGTGAGCCCCAAGACATTGGCGACAGTTCTTGACCATTGCCTTGACCAGCAGGGCGTGCAAGATAATTCGGCATTTCAAGATCATGACCCATCTCCCAAGTCATCTAATGAAGACAGGACTGAGATGGTCGACGGGGAGAGCGAAGCGGTTGAAGAAGAAACACCCAAAGCCCCGACTTCCCAAGAAAACGGAGAGCCAACTAAGAAAGTACTCTTGGTGGAAGACAATAGTGTCAATCTGAAGGTACGAAAACTGATCAACTTACAATCGACAACTTTCCTTAACCTTTCATAACTGTAGATCATCGAGACTTGTGTCAAGAATGCAGGTCTGACATATCAATCTGCCACAAATGGCCTTCAAGCGCTCGATAAATTCAAAGCCGAACGATTTGACGCTGTGGTCATGGGTACGTTCCCGATCACCTATCGCCCTCCCCAAATTTACTTGCGATTTGCTAACAAATTCCAGATATCTCAATGCCAGTCATGGACGGCCTCACAGCCACCAGAGAAATGCGACACTTCGAAAAGACGACTGGTCTATCGCGTACCGCTATCATTATCCTGACGGCCGTCTTATCTGCAGACATGCAACAAGAGGCCCAAATGAGCGGTGTCGACAAGTTCTTGACGAAGCCCACCCCGCTGAAAAAGCTGAGCGACTTGCTTCTGAAGTTGCCACAACTGTAAATTTTGTAAACTACCAACTTGTGTTATTAGCGATGATTATATGATGGGAGATGGTTGTACAATATATGATGGTCTACGAATTTTGTTTAGAATACGCAATACGCAATACGCGAAAATGAAGTCACGAATTTATTACAAATTTGCCAGGTTTGGAGGACCTGATATTGTTGGGAGTATGGGGGGTCGGGAACGGGAAAAATTTCCTTGAAGAAATTAGACTGTAATGCCGAGAAAATAACATCGGGCTCCTAACATACCTCGGTCTGTTTGAGCTGAGGTTTTTTGTTCTTATCCAGTCTCCACAGTTGCGCTGTGCCCGCGACAGTTTGATTGCGTCGAAGACGCCAGTTGATGGTAATCACGACTTTGATTGCACCGTCTGATCCTTCGAGGAGGAGTTTCATGTCTTCCTTAAGAGCAGGCTCCGACTCCCACCAGCCAACTTCAACCGCGATTGTGGGGAATAGTTGATGATTCTCCGGGCGAAGGAAGACATCTGGCTGCTTCAGACTCTTTGAGGAAGCCGATGCTGGTAGATCAATTGTGGTGCCACACTGCATTTCAACCGAGTCATGCTCGTCCCATGTGATATGGTCCTGTCGAGCCCATTGGCTAAGGCAAAGTCGCATCCAGTTCTGGACAAAATCGTGACCTTCTGATGGCATCTTGAAACGCAGAGTTCGGGAACTTGCGTCCCAGGTTTGCCTTCAAAGGTTAGTCACTGAAGGGGCGCCGAAGAGTCAAATAAGCTCGTAACATACCGAAAATGAAATGACTTTTCCACAGCTTTGAAGAGAAACTCGCCCCAATTAAGAGGTATATCGGTGAAGTGGTATTCTATAACACCGAGCTGGTCCCGAGGCCAGGTGCCCAGTGTCTGGCATAAAAAGTCCAGAAACTTGAGCTCCGAGTCGTACCCAAGTGCAGAAAACACGAATTTCGAGCTCGAGAAAAAAGCTGACGAGGACGCAGAATCTGACGAGGCCGTAGTCTCAGTTGGGGAAAGGATGAGGCTTGGTAGCCCTGAATCTAGGGGACTCAGAGTCGAATTAAGCGGGTGATCTTGAGACATAGTGAGGCGATAGTGGGATGGAAAAGATTCTTCAGAGGGAAAAAGTTGGGAAAGAATTAGGGAAGGAAGAGGCATAGAAAAGAGCAGGAGCGTGGAGGTATAAGAAGTCTAGATACTACCTAAACAGGAAAAGCACCAGTTAGCCTTACGTCATCGACCAATGGAACGCGGCCCCCAATTTAATCTCAAGCTTGAAAATCTGCCTTAAAGACTTTCAAACATATCAAATACATATATCGCAACTCACGATGACCTCTGGAAGCTGTGCATGCCACTACATACGCTACACAATAGCAACCCCGCCAACGAACTTGGTGTACTGCCACTGCGTGGAGTGCCGTAAACAATCCGGTGCTCCTTTCCAGACATGGCTGGACTTTCCAACGGACGCGATCAAGTGGAATATAGAACCTACTGTCTGGAGATCAAGTGACACTGCGACGCGCACGTTCTGTCCGCGCTGCGGGTCAACTATGACGATGTCGTTGGACAAAGACCCGTCCACTACGGACGTTGCTGCGGGGACGCTGGATGCTGAATCAGAGCATTTGGTTTCCGGGCCTGGGAAGCATATCTTTTACAAAGAGAAGGCTGCTTGGTATGTTCCGGCGGATGATGGGTCGAAGAAATTTGACGGGTGGAGTAAGTAGTTGACCTATGATGTATGGAAATCGTATCCTCATTCGCATTGAATGAGTTTGTTGGCTTAATAGGGAGGGGAGTATCGAATGCGATAGTATTTTGTCATGTTTCCTATCCAAGTAAAGCATATCTGCAAACAAAAACATAAATTGGCTCAAAGACTTCAAGTTACAACAATCACTCAATACACGAACTATAAAGGCATCAAAGGGGAATCACGACGTCGTGTCCAGGCTACATATACAGAATCAATGAAATCTGACCGCCCTAGTCGGATTAAAATGTGCTGGCAGCCAACCGGCTGGCCGCATTGCGCGCATCCAGTCGGTCATCGTCTTCCTCTGCAATCGACCCAACCTGGCTAGTGGCACGCGCGCGGCCCTGGCCAGACTCGGCCTGGCTGTCCTCCTCGCCCTCGTCTTCATTCAGGCCGGGAGCGGTAAAACTCCCGCTCATGCTGCGACCCAAATTTTCGGAGCGACGGGGAATACCACTCCAGGCATCGCCCTTGGGGCCCTGGCTGGAAGCCATGTTGGACCGTCGGACCGCAGGGTGCGCTTCGCGACCCAGTCGGCTCAGGCCACCAGAAGCGTCGATGCTACGAATATCGGGTCGGACACTCTCCAGGGTTGCCAAGGTTCGTCGCTCTGCTTCAATCTGGCGCAACGTATACTCGCGCAGGCTGAAAAGCAAATCGTTCGTAGTTCGGTCGAACCACTTACGCTTCTCCTGAAGCAGATTCGTCGTCACGCGCTGAGTGCGCTTTGTAAGGTAGTCCTCGTGGTTCTGTGCTTCTTCCAGAGAATTGATCGCCTCGTCCACTTTATCCGGGCGGACCGAAGAGCTGACTTTCAATCGCTCTGCTGCGGCCTGTTTGCTTCGAGCAGTCTGTTGAGCCTGGATGAGTTCTCGCAGCAAGATATGTCGATTGGTCAGGGTTTCCTTGACAATGAACGCGTCGGACGAATGATAACTCAATGGTTCGCCCAGGGTCGTGGCCTCTGCGGTAGCCTGAATAGCGTGATAATCACCAACGGTTTGAATGATTTTGCCGAGCTTACGATAAGCCATGCCCAAGCCAGGATGAATTTCTTGCACAGCCATCTGACCAAGCTTGACGCCGAAATCAGACTCGGCCAAACCCACACCTAGTATTGTCAGCTTCTGATCGGGTGCGCTAGACCGAGCGGGATCATCCTAGTATCTTACCTCTGCGAGACTTGACAACGCGGTCAACCTTGTGGCTAGTATCCATTGCTCCCAGGTAGAACATCTTCACAGCCGGGCGAGCCGCCTGGAGTTCAGGGGTATCATCAGGTGGCGGCGCAAACTGCTTCAACATCTTGCGTCGCACTCCCGTAGCCGGCTGCTTCATACGAAGCACGGGGCTGTAGCCGAAATCACTTTCCACGAAAAGCATGACCTCATCATCCTGAATAAGAACCTCGTTGCTCAGAACCGTGTTAAGCCAGCGTTGCATCGAAGCCTTGACGCGAATTTCATCTTCATCGGTTCCAGCACCGGCGGGAGTAACTGGCGGTGGAACTGCGGGGACTAGAGCTTCCGGGTTGGCCGAGATCAAGTGATCAGCGAGCTTAACGAACTCGGAGTGAGTACGGCGAACGTCGCGATATTGAGTGGTACGGAATTTGGGGATATTAGTCTGTCATCAGATATTGGAGCAAGGTCAGCCATCAGCGCAGCGCATCTCGTCAGCATCATTGAAGAGTCGACTCACGTGAACATCAAAGCGAAGGATGGGGTCCTTCTTCCCAGTCCTCTCAAGAGCAGTGATCTTGGCCTGGATCTTATAGGCAGGCGCCGGTGGCCGAGAGGCCTGTCTCATTCCAGTCTGGTAGCGTGCGGGGACTTGCTGTTGCTGCTGGTCGGCGGCTGGCGATTGTTGCGCAGCAAACAGAGACGGGTGCTCGCCGTAGTCTGGGTCACCTAGTTGAGCACTCTGCAGCTGCGCCGAAAGGTCGGCTGCCTGAGCTACAGCATCATTGTCTCTGTCCGCGGTCTCCGATGAGTGGTCCTGGCCGGGCAACGGGGATGACGGGATGTCGCCGTTGCCGGAGGTGGGGAAAGAGGTTCGGTCGGCGCGCGGAGAACCCCAAGGCGAGGCGCCCGTGTGGTGTTCTGAATCGTTGGAGATGGCAGAGTAGTCCATCTTGGTTGGGATTGGAAGTAAGGAGCGCCTTTATGAGGAGAGTCCAAGGGGAGGAGCTGCTAGTGACGGAAGGCGTCAGTATTAATGGCTGGGGATGAACCCCACAGTAACGGCCAGGTAGCTCCAAATCAGCGCGAAACCTACCTCGGGCAGCTTGTTTGAGATAAGAGAAGCGCTCTTAGAGGCGCATGTCAGATAAACAATCAAGGAAGTGCGAAAAATGAATCTAGCAGAGTAGTCTGAGATTGAAGCAGGAGGGTTGAAGAGAGAGTTACGTATGGACCAGCAGGTGGAATGTGATGCGTGCGCCAAGCCCGCCAGCTCCGCGATTCGCTTTTTCCATTACCGCGACTACCACCTCCAAGCTCAACCCTTCGACCTTTGAAAATAACACTACCATTCCCATGTTTGAATGTGTATAAACCTCTGATATTTTATCCACATTGGATGGGATTTCTCATTGAGAATGGTTGTGGCTCCATTGTTGCGCCTCCCCCAGCCGGGGCTGCGGTGTATGGGCTCAACGCTCTATAAGAGCCAAACCAGCCCCGTGAAGAGCCGCATCTACTCCCAAATTTCTCGTCTTGCAAGTCAAACAGCTCCATGCTTCTCGACTTCGGTTTCCAGATGGCAGAGCGAGACTCTGGACCGAACACGAAACATCGGAATCATCGCCCATATCGATGCTGGCAAGACCACCACGACGGAGCGCATGCTCTTCTACAGCGGCTTCACCCGGCGCATTGGTGACGTGGATGAGGGCTCTACGGTAACTGATTTCTTGCCCGCAGAACGTGCGCGGGGAATCACCATTCAATCAGCTGCTATCACTTTCCATTGGCCTCCTGGAGACGGAGCAGAGAGTCAAGCCTCTACAAGGGATCCCTCTCTGCCCAAGTCGTCGGTGTCGCATACGATCAATCTAATTGACACACCGGGGCATGCTGACTTCACATTCGAGGTCTTGCGGTCTCTGCGCATTCTTGACGGCGCTGTCTGCATCTTGGACGGTGTGGCTGGCGTTGAGGCGCAGACGGAGCAGGTCTGGAACCAAGCTAGCACCTATAAGATCCCGCGGGTCATTTACGTGAACAAGCTAGATCGTGACGGTGCTGCTTTTGGCCGGACAGTCCGAGAGGTCAGCTCTCGGCTAGCTGTCTATCCAGCAGTCTGTCAGATCCCTTGGTTTGAAGGCGGAAATGGTGCTTTCGTCGGCGTGGCAGACGCCATCAACCTCCAGGGACTACGATGGAAGGAGGGCGAAGACGGACGCGCTGTTAAGATGATAAATCTCGAGCAACTGGATGCTGAGGAGAGTTCTTTGGCACAGGAGCTCCGTCGTGCGCGTATCGCATTGGTTGAGTTGCTCAGCGAGCAAGATGAAGCCATTGTGGAAAAGTTCTTCGAATGTGATGAAGATCATCTCGCCGTGCCTCCTATGGACATTATCAATAGCCTTCGACGATGCGTTCTTGAACAATCAAGCCGTATTGTGCCTCTTTTCGCGGGTGCAAGCTTCCGCAATATGGGTGTTCAGCCGTTGCTGGATGCCGTGGTGAACTTGCTTCCCAGTCCACCCGAAGCTCCCGACCCAGAAGTGAGCATTGGTGGTGTTAAGGGAGGATTGAGACGACTACTCTCTGGGGATCTAATTGTGGAGCAGAATGAGCAGGCATCTGCTCCGGTGAAGGGCAAGAAAAAGAAGAAGGCGGCACTCCAAGCTGACCCCAAGGACGCCATTTCTAAGCTTCAAAGCTGTGCGCTTGCCTTCAAGGTCGTCAATGATCCCAAGCGCGGTGTTTTGGTCTATGTCCGCGTATACTCTGGCTCTCTAGATCGCAATAGCCTCCTCTTCAACACCAATCTTCACCTCTCCGAGCGAGCACCGCGGCTGCTGAAGATGTACGCTAATGACGCCGTTGAAGTGGACTCTATTCCAGCTGGTCACATCGGTGTCGTTGTTGGGCTCAAGCATGCTCGAACTGGTGATACGCTCTTGTCTTATGCCGGGAACAAGCCCACACCACCGGAACCGTTGACTAGTCTTCAACTGCGCCCAATCAATGTGCCTCCACCAGTGTTCTTCACCAGCGTCGAACCGCATAGCCTCAGCGAGGAGAAGCGTATGCAGGAATCACTCGCGCTGCTCCTACGAGAAGACCCAAGTCTGCACGTCAGCGTGGATGAAGAGTCCGGACAGACACTCCTGAGTGGCATGGGCGAACTACACCTCGAAATTGCCCGCGACAGACTCATCAACGACCACAAAGCCAAGGCATCCATGGGCCGCATCGAGATCGGCTATCGTGAGTCAGGACTCGGCTCCTCAAACCCCATCACAAAGATCTTCGACAAAGAAGTCGCCGGCCGCCACGGCAAAGCCGGCTGCACTGCAATCGTAGAGCCCATCGACGAACAGGACCTTTCCGACATCACAGACGAAGACACCCTCCTCGCCGAGAGAATCGAGGGCAACCAAATCCTCATCCGCGCCCCAGGCCTCCAAGTCGACCGCTCTTCCCGAAACGACGAAGAAACAAGCCCATTCCTCCCACCAGGTCTGGACCCAACTTCTCTCCGGGCCGCTATCCAGAACGGCGCGCTGGCAGCGCTCGCCCGCGGCCCTCAATTCACCTTCCCAATGCACAACACCCGTGTTACGCTCACCGTTACCCCGGAAGAACACCTCTTCGGCAACGATACAACCACCTCGGCCCTATCAGCAGCCGCCCGCCAGGCCACATCCGCCGCACTACGAGACCTTCTCACCGGTCCTGGAACGGTAATGATGGAACCGGTCATGAACGTTATCATCAGCGTGGACGAAGCTAGTCTCGGCTCCGTCGTGCACGACATCTCCTCTTCACGCGGTGGCCACATCCTCTCTCTAGACGAGGAGGTCCCACTATCCGCAACAGACGCGTCTGGATCTCCGGCAGAAGATAACCTACCTCCCATCGATCCCAAACGCGTATACGCTCCGCCCGATCCATTCGAAACACCTCCTGTCGGTGCTGAAGTGCCGGTGTCAGCGTCGAGACCCCGGACTATCACTGCCAAGGTGCCGCTGAAGGAAATGGTGGGGTATTTGAAGCATCTGCGCAGTTTGACCGCTGGTCGTGGGACATTTGTTATGAGTGTGGATCGGTTTGAGAATATGTCTGCGCAGCGACAGAAGGCTGTGCTGTCTGAGTTGAGGGGTGGATTTTAAGTGAGTTGAGCACTGCCCGTTTTTGTACACTATCATGTATATTGGTCATTTTTGAGTTAATATAAGCCTGGCACTCTCTACAATGTACCAAACCGATGAAACTTCAGCACATTCATGTACAGTACAGTTTAGAGCATGAAACCAAAAGCATCGCGCCATCATAAGATAAACACATTTCAATGAGTAGAAACAATGCAAATATATATATACTCAACAAACTACCAATTATCATCCCACTCATCCTTCCCCTTCGCCGTCGTCGACGTTGCACCACCACCACCAGCACCCTCCCCATGCTCCTTCCCAGCAGACGTCGTCTCAGGGGTCGAAGAATTCGCCAACGACGACGCCGCAGGACTCTTACGCATAGCAGTAGTCCCGATGACATCAGACCGCGAGGCACTCCGCTGATGACCATTCCGCTCTTGCGCGCCCAGGGATGAAAAGTCGTCCCAGAAGTCCCGGCGTTCAGGTTCCACGCGTGAGCGAGCACTACCACCGCCAGCGCGGTGGTCGTCGGGTCCTTCGACGAAGCGGTTGAATTGGTCTGCGGCGCCGCGGACGCCGGTTTGGAGGTTTTGGCCCCATGTTGCGGCTTGGTTGCGGGCTTGGGCTGCGAAGTCGGATTCGGCGAGCTGTTGGAGTTGGATTAGCTTCTTCTTCTTCTTCTTCTTCATTGAAGGGATATCTTGGACTTGGAGGGTGATGATTGCTTACCTGCTTAGCCGTTGGTTGTAGGTATGACTCGTTCACTTGCTTCGCACTCTTACCTACCGTCGACGCAAACCATCCAAGACCCTTCGTCAAAGTACCTAATGGATCTTTCTGGAGGTCCTCCAGAGCCGGTCCCCCAGCACCAGCACCACCACCGCCACTACCACCCCATCCTCCAAACCCGCTAAACGGCGAGGCCCGACGTTCCCCAGCCGAAGATGTAGGCACACCACCCCCAAAGCCTGTAAACTTCCCACCCTGCGACGGCGGCAACGCATCCGACCTCGTCGCATTCTCACCCCCCAATTTCGCAAAATAAGCCTCATTCTGCTCTTTCTTCGTCCCCGCCCCGCCGCGCTGGCTATCATGCGAGCGAATCGACGATGCCGCGGGTGACCCCGTCCGCGCACCGCCAGTACCGCCGCCACTCAGACTCATGGGCGTACCTGACCGCGAGGCAGGAGCGTTGTTATTCTTCTTCTCCTGGCCGGGTACGTATTCGCGGCCCTCGGCCTTGCAGGATAATCTCTCCTTCCATTCTTCGCCTGCGTCGCCCTCGTAGCGCTCTTTGATTGTGGAGTCTTCGAATGTGCGGCCCTCGGAGATGGTTACGGCGTGGGCGTCGTAGAATGTTTTCCAGGGCTCATTGCCTCCTAGTTCCATGCGCTGGATCTCGGCGTGCTTGAATGCGTCCATGGTGATTGAGCGGACGAAGGAGATGTGTACGCCTAGACCGCGATGTGTCCCGGCGCAGTTCAGGCAGATGAAGGTTCCGAATTTGGGGGAGGCCTGTATTTAAGAAAGAAAGTGGTCAGCGTTATCTAGTCACTTTCTTGAGGTTTTTGTGTGAGGGGTTCAATGGAGCAGCACTCCAGTAGTGTAGATTCAGGAGATAAGGATCTCTACATACCCATTGAGGCGAGGGCGCGCCGCAGTCGCAGCACCTGTCATTTCCGTTGGTTTTGGAGATCTGGAGGAGCTAGAATACCGGAAGATATCGTGTTAGTTCAGCAAGCGGTGCAGGCGCATGTGGCCATCCCCAGACCAGCAATGTGGGAGAAACGGACCTTTGTCTTCGTCTCCGGGTCGACCTCCCACATGCGAGACGACATGGTCGGCAATAATTATCCCAGCAGCGCGAAACGACTGAGAAGCACCACGTCACGGCCGGTCGCCGGGGTCAAGATGGTGGTTTGTGGCTGTGACAGACTGGCCGAACTCCACGCCGCACTTGAAGTGGAGGGGGGGTTCTGTCTGGTTGGTGTGTGAACCCCTTTCTCGCAAGTAATCTCGATGACTCTACCGGTATCTAGTAGAGATTTTGGTCGAGGGTAGTTGGTATCCAAAGAGTAGGTCAATTGATGCGGAGAATGGAGAGATTGAGAGGGTTGAGCGTGGGAGGGACTGTATGTTTAGTCCGCTGATCGGCAAGGGTCGCCCCAACTTTAGCGTCATCAGTCAGGGTGCCGCTGCGAAGCTTGTCCATTCAACTCCTGCACTTTTCGAGTAGCTCTGGTCTGCATTACATCTTTTAGTTCCTCTATATTGCCACTTTCTCTACACATCCTACAAAACGGACCCCAGGGCAGATCATCATCATTTAGTTAAATGGGTGCTAAGATACAATACAGAAGACAAAGGTCGTTAAGGACGGAGGCATCAGCAAGGATGTAACACTCCAGCATGGACAGTTCCATGACATCCGATAATAAAAAGGAAAAAAAAGGTCATCACACCCTTCGTGCCCACAGATTTTCGCCTTGCAGGGACCACTTGCCGGGCAGCTAAGATACTTCCAGTAGTTGACCAGCGGATCACTTATGGTCATACCCTATATTCCATACGACGGGCCATTCAAGGTTCCTTTCAATGTTCCCAAATTCATTAGCAAAGGATTATCTGTGGTCGAATTGAACTTGGCAATAAAAAAAAACTTAAGCAGCCTCAGCGGGAACAGCAGCGGGGGCCGCGTTCTCCTGGGCAGGGGCGTTAGCCTCCTCGTACTGGTCGGCGGCCGCGTTAACGTCGTCTTCCTTGCCGGGGCTGTCGATGGCGACCTTGACGGCAATGGTGCGACCGTCAATGTCCTTGCCATTCATCTCGCTGACGGCCTTGGCCTGGAGCTCCTCGGAAGCCAGGTTGACGAATCCGAAGCCACGGGTCTTGCGGCGCTCGTTGCGAGCCTGCAGCTTCTTGATCATGAAGCGGGGGATGGGACGAAGAGCAACCTTGGCCGAGACGGGAGAGTAGTCGGCGAAGATTTCCTTGAGCTGTACGGGAGAAATCATGGGATCAGTACAATGGCGGGTTTAGACCAGAGTAGGTGATAGTCTGGTCCGAGCTGTGGCTTCAAAACATGCACATACCTTGTCCTCGGTCAGGTCGTAGGGGAGGTTAGCGACCATGACCTTGGTCTTGGAAGGAATACCATCCTCGGGGGGACCACGCTGCTTCTGGGGACGAGGAGCGCGGGGCTTGCCCTGCTTGGCACCCTCGGTAGGAGCAGGCTCGTTCTCGTTGGTGGTCTCGGCTAGAGGAGCGGGCTCGCTGGCGTTGACCTCGTTGGACTCCTGTCCGTCCTGGGCCTGAATTAACCACCGAGTCAGCGCTGATGCTCCATATCGCATATTTGCGCGGAAGGGGAATGGAAGTTGGTAGGGGTGTGTACGTACACGTCCACGAGCGACACGGCCACCACGACCGCGAGCGCGGCCACGGCCACGGCCCCGACCACCAGTGCGCTTGCGACCCTCGTTGCCGCTGGCACCCTCACCGCCACTAGCGGCACCCTCCTTGGCCTCGGCGGGCTCGGGCTTGCGGGCGAGCTGAACGGACACCTTGCGCGCCAGAATCTCCTTGCCAGAGAGGCTCTCAATGGCCGCGGTGGCTTCGGTGGCAGTAGCAAGGTCCACGAAAGCGTAGCCAACGGGACGGTTGGTGCGGGGGTTCACCGGGATCGAGGTGCTCTCGCTATAGGTTTGAGTTAGTCGGGTGTTGATAGACCGTAAGATCTCAAAATGAGGGGTCACCCCGGATAGGTGCTTGTGCTCTCTGGGATGAGACAGCTGCAACTAGCTCCAGGCAGGTGCAGGTGTGGGTCACAACTTACATGGTGTATCCCTTGAAGAAGTCCTTAAGCTCCTCCTCGGTGGTCGCGTAGGCAAGGTTGCCGATGTACAGGCGACGACCCTCATCAGCACTGGCGGCAGCAGCGTCAGTGGGCTGGGAAGCGGCCGGGGTGCCGTTGGTGTTGGGGGTGTCGTTAATGGTGGTCGCAGCCATGGTGTTGGAAAGGGCGTCGACGGCAGACATCTTGAAGGCGGGTTGAATCACTGGTAAGGTTCGAAGAGAGATGGTTTGGAGCTCGAACGGTGATGTGTCAAACAAACTGAGGGGAGTGTTTGTTTTGCCTTGAGAGTGGATTGTAGGCGGTGGGAGATATTGCCGAGAAGGAGGGATTGAGAGGAAGGAGCAGGGTAGCTTGGTGCCCTAGATACCGGTTGAAAGAAAAAAAAGGAAGAGATGGGATGGGGGAAATCAGAAACAGTTGTTGACTCTTGAAGAAGAGGGAAGGAGGAGGGAGAGAGAGAGAGAGTTAAGAAGGGAAAGGAGGAGGAGGCGGTGAGGGACTAGGCCGTGTTTGGGACCTGCGTTGGTTGGAACCTGGAGGAGGAAGTCAGGCAAGGCAGGCAGCCTAAAAGAGAGGGCAGTCAGGCAACACTTTGGCTTGCCTTGGGCGTGTGACTTGGGGGCAAGACCCCCAAGAGCTTAGCTGCCTTCACCTCAACCTTGAGCGGTGAGTCCTGCCTACGGAACTGCCTGTCTACTGAGGCCACACCACTTTTGATGTCATTCTGGAGACCAGACCCAGTTCGATAAGCTACCATGAACTTCGATTTAAGAATCAACACGATGGCTCATTAAACCCTCAATTCCGAACCCTTCTACTGATCAATGCACCATATATCTTCTGACTTTAACTGAATATAAGCTTTCTCTATGGTTGCTTATTCCTTATATCCATCCGCACGAGCTGAGTTGCCTAGAGTAACGCCGGGTGGTGATGATGGTTGATCTTCCACCTCAGCCGGCTCCACTTTTCCCACCATCTTTCTCCACGGTCCCAGACTCTGGATCTGAAAGATCGCCAAAGCTTACGCCACGAGATAGTATCATTGAGATTTGAAGAATGAAGGTTTAAATCTGAAAGTAGAGAGATTGAGAGGGGAAAAGACCTCTAATATCATAGCTTGGCCATATCTTCGAACGAATTCTTCTTAGATATCTATCTAGATACAAAATGCATGAAAGGTAAATCTTCCATATGACCTCGATAAGTTGAGAGTCCATATCTCTATTCTAACAATTGACATATTGATATCTTCCTCATAGAGAAATCACCATGTACTCTTCCAAAACACACCCATCAAATCACGCTGAACGCAAACTCCAAACCCCATGATTTCTTCAAACACCTCTCACGACCTCTTGACAACTGAACTGACAAGACCTTATCCGACTCGCACTTCCAACATCACTTCTTTCCTCTACGTCGTCTCACACCAGGCTTGGCACAGGCCACCTGGTCAAGCTCTTCTTCTTCCAAAAACTCACTGAACCACCCTGCTTGCATCCGCATCTCAAATTCCTCGTCTGTCATCCCATCTATTTGCCCTGCCTGGAGAGGCTCCACAGTCTTAGGGATGTGATATCCTTCAATCCAGTTCGCGACCGGGATAAGTCGCCCAGAATAGTCTCGACGGACTTCTACACGCTCGCTTGTCGGGTTTCCCAGGTTCTTCCCCTTCTTCTTCAGAGCCGCTGCGGTGGGGTTGGCAAGTTTCTGAGATGGGACGTCCTTGCCAGCAACCTCCGAAGCAACATTGCAGATATCTGGGCTGCTTGGGGCTGAGCTTGGCTGCTGGGGCGGAGAGGTGAAGACGGACGGGAGACTGGTATCAGAGACTCGTGCAGATTCGGGTGACGCGGGGGTTGACGAGAAAGAAGAGGGGTTTGTCTCTGAGCTGCTGTCCGAGATAGTGATGATGTCGTGGGCGATTTTCGCGACAGTTTCCCGCCAGTCTGCGATCAGAATCTGGGCGTGGTCGGAGACAGACAATCCGGGGGTTGAGGACGTGCAGAGGGGTTTCAGGGCCACGGCACGCAGGGCATCGAGGACGTCGTTGGTACTACAGTGGTATGTCTCTGCGAAGCTGGCGATGGGGAAAGTGTCCTGGATCACCCCGGCCATTTCGGCGAAGAAGTCGTCCGTAAATGGACACTGGGCCAGAGTGGAAGTGACCAGGGCCGAGGGGTTGCTGGCAGGGTCGATCTTTTGCTTCTTGTGTTGTGGCTCATCCGGAGAAGCAGGTTCAACCGATCTGGGCCGCTTGTTGGCCTGGGAGGAGGAGGTTTCCGATGTATGGTTCGTCACTGGATTCATTGTAGGAGGTCAGCGTCGCCAGATCCTTCCGGGATATGCAGACAGAGACCAAAGGCCAGGGTCAGGCATATATGATAGTCAATCCTCAGAGATGAAAGCGCGTAACCTGACTCACTCTTCGAAAATTTCTGGTTCTTGTTCAAGCTGTGTCTTCATCAAAGGAGTGGGTTAGTCTGACTCTGTAACAGGTGTTTGAGCGTGGGTAGGGACATACCTGTTCTGCAGCTGCAAGCATAAAGATCAATGGGAGTTGCGCTGAGGATGGAATGGAGAGAGGCATCGGGCAAGACGCGGGGTTTGATTTTATGTCCCACTCCAGCGAGGCAAACAAATGGAGATTTCCATCATGTGAAGCGCTACCATGGGCATTCGAACTTCGGATGGAGGTACCTTTCTTGTCAAACTGGATGTCTTTTGACTATGAAATACATCTACGAAGGTACTAGACAGTATAGAGAGGATGTAAAGCATATATCATTCCTGATCTCTCAGGCAGCAAGCCGAATCAGAACATAGTCGAGTTGGAGGTAGGGTAAATGAAGGCCGTTCTCTGCCCTCTGGTGGTGATTCAGGAGGGTGCGAAATGATTAATGAGACTGTCTGATAAATTGATATTATACTCATTGAGACAACCACATATATTACTGAAGTAACATTGTATACCCTGTTCAAGTGTAGAATAATAAGTCAGTGTCTGATGTTGTATATATGTACAGTGGCAGTTCAAAAGTCTGAATCTACAAACCAGAGAAACGGACCAACCAGGCATACTTCACATCACTGTTATTTAAAAGCTCTTTTTAAATGTCATTCTAATCATCTTTCTCGAGGGCATAGATACCACTTCTATTGTCTATCGTCAACTCGTGACTGATAGGATGATTCTGAACATTGGTCATAGTTTGAAACTTATGGAACCCCACTGTCCTCGGTAGAGTCCAAGCTCTTCCACAGGGACGAAGTGGGCCAGGGGCGTCATCGTCTTGTTGGCAGTTGCACGCTCCTTCGACTCCACCCAGCGGGCTAGCGGCGTTATCCTCCATTATTGGATTCCATAATAATCGGCTAGTATTTGCCACTGCCCAGAAAAGTGCATTGCAGTGGAAGGTATTCCGGTAAGTTTAATTGCATGGATATCGAGGAGGTACGTCGAGGTGCATGACACTTGTGGACACGGGTTGCTCACCACCACAGGGATCCTACTGATGGACTGATAAGATGGAGAGATCGACGTCTTAGAGACTGGGCGTCGGTCATCTCCACTTCGCTTGGAAATGACCGCGGAAAACAAGATTGGCCCAGCTGAGTCATCTTTTGTGAACGCTGTGCTAAGTGCTGACAGACAGGGAGATCCCGAAGGTTTACGAGACTTCCACAGCCCGAAACTCAAACTCCAGGACCTTGCTTCTTACAATCTCGGGTACTCGGCTCGATCTTTCTCAATGGCCTAGGGGAGGAGGGCTCATTATCCACCTTGTATTCTTCGGTTCATCACAGTTGCTACAACTCCTGCTCTGATTGCAAATCCCCGTCTTCCCCAGCCTCCATCGGGTCTTGCCCTTGCGACCATTGTCCATGGATCCCATCGAGCCTGCGGAGGGCTCAACGGCCCCCGGCAGTATTCTGGGCCAGTCGCAGCCCACCGAAGCATCGTCCTCACGACCAGCGCCGGCGACATCGCGCCCACGAGCTCCTTCAAATCGCACCCGCCGACCTAGTATCCGTCTGTCGCGCCTACCCTCTGCCTCCTCGTTGGACACGGTCAATCTCCAGCAACAACAGCAGGCGCTTTCCGACAACCAGCCCGGTCCTTCCCTGACCCGCCAGGTGTCTGTGAAATCGCCTGTACAGGAGGAGGATGAATCATGGCAGGGCAATCGGCGACGCAGCAACTCCGAGCCTCGACCAGGACGATGGTCTTCTCCTAATCAGAATTCCCTCGCTCGAGTGGCAACACCGATGGGGTGTTTAACTGAAGAGTCGTCTCACCAAAGCCCAATGCCGGTATCTCCAGAAGAGCTATCCACCGTGAAAACCGCGCAGGAGCAAATTCAACCGCCACCGCCGGCACTCGCTCGTCCGGCGTCGCGGAACTTACTGCGCCGAACTAGTCAAGCCGCCTTGAGCCGGTTCTCCCGCAATCGCGCATCCACGGTGAACGGGGCGCAGCCAGCACTCGAGGCGAATAAAGAGCAGCCAGTGAACGAGTATGGGTCTCATGTGGTCGACGTGCTGGACGTGATCGGTAGGTTATCGGCGGACGGACCGGGAGAGGAGGTGGCGAATATCATAACTAACATGATAATCTTGATCAGACCCCGAGGTCTCGGCCTTGTCGACCCTTACCAATGTGCAGAACTCACTGTTCATTCCCAACCTGGGTGGTTTCATCAACCGCATGCCCACTTACCAAATTTCGAGGGCGCCCCCATCTGACGAAGAGCAAGGAACGTCCACAGATGAGGCAGAGGCCTTGGAGGAAAGGCAAAATAAGGCGCGGCCGAGAATGGACCAATTGCGTCCCTTAACAAGCATCTCGTCCGTGCTTCAGGGTCCTCGGTATGCCGTTCTGCCCGAAAACCATGAGCTAGAAGGATGGACGAAAGAGGACTTTGCCGAATTGAACGATCATGTCCGGCATATGCTGCACTCCCGTCGGTCCAAATTCAAGCGATCCATGAGGGGCTTCGGCCAGTATGTACGGAGGCGTAAGTATCTTGTTTGGATATATGGGAGTGAAGCCGTGAGACTAACATTTACATAGCACTGGGATTCCTTGTCACACTCTATGCAACTCTTATTACCCTATTCGGTCTTGCATGGGTTCTCTTCTTGATTGGTATGGCGTCCCCTTCGTTGCCTCAGAATTCACAGGTCAAATTGGAACACTAATCTGGTGTTTGTTTATTATACAGGTTGGATCAATGTTGGCGGAAAACAGCTCTACGTTATCAATGTTATTGATAACGTCCTTGTGGCTCTATTCGCCATTATGGGTGATGGGCTGGCTCCCTTCCGAGCTGTAGACACATACCATATGATCTACATCGCGCATTATACAATGTTGACCTGGAAGATCCGTGATGAGCGAAAGCTCCCCAATCTCAAAGACAAGAACGATCTTCCCGCCCAGACGGAAAAGGATCCGGACGTCGACTTCGTCGATCCTCCCAAGGAAGAAGAGCATGAGTACTCTGTACTGGATGAGCGCCAGCAGCAACGTCTCATGCACCACCAGGCCAAGTTTGCCAAGTCACATACCTTTTATAAACCGCATGAGACGGTTACTCACCACGCTTTTCCTCTGCGTATCCTCATCGCTATTGTCGTTCTTCTTGACTGTCACTCTTTGCTCCAGATGGCACTGGGTGCGTGTACCTGGAGTATGGAAACTCCGGGAGAGCGACCCTTTGCTCTGACTACAGTCATCCTGTGCTGCTCAATCACCTGTAACATTACTGGCGGTGTGTTGATCATGATTGGTGATCGTCGCACGCGCAAGAAGGATGTCGTGGAGCGTCTCTTCCGTCAAGAGCTGACCGAGGAAGCCATGAAGAAGATGGAGAAGCGTAAGGAGCGGCAAAGCATTCAGCTCGAGCGCGAAGAGCGCAAGAGTATGCAAGTTGACCGCGAAGAGCGCAAGAGTACACAACTTGAACGTGCCGAGCGGTCGAGTGTGCATATCGACCGCCAAGCGGTCGAGCCCGAGAGTCCCCAGCACGAACGCCCTGACCCGTTTGCCAGCACCTAATTGTTGCTGGTACATCAATATTTTATCTTGTCAGCCCACGACCTTCACGAACATCACGAAGACGTTTCGCGATATACGCGAGATCCATGTCTTCACCCATCCAATTGTACAGCCTTCTTGCTGACCTGCACTTTTTACTCCTCCAGTCAGCTGCGTTTATATACTGAGCAACGGCGTTGTTTAGGATTCAACTTCTTTTTTGAGGAGGCTATCTTTTTCCCAGGTCCTCCATTCTATGAATATTGCTTTGTAATAGCTGCCCTTGCCTTCATGCCTGTTTTTCTACCTACCTTACGATTCACCTTGACACTCTATTGCTTCTTGCCCTGTCTATGCTGGAGTGGAAGTTCTATTACTGTCTTGATTTTGTATTTCCTTTGCAGCATTGTTTTCGCTTTTGCTTCTCTCTGGCATTTACTTGCGTCGAGTATAGACCGCTTGCATGAACAGGATTGAATTGATAAATAACAAGTTTCAACGCTTCAACCTATCGCACTCTATAAAAAGGGTACCTCCCAAACATCCTGACAAAGTACAAAAAAAAGAAAATAACCAAGCCAATCCCTTCGCAACAACCAACCTCCTCCATGACTACTCAGTAAGGATGACCCCCTCACCAACCCACTTATCCCCACCCCCCTTAACAATCTCCCGATAAATCCACTCCCCAATCAAAGCCCTTCCAACAGTATACCCAACCTCAGGCTCCCTCTCCGTCCCAACCCTCAACCTCCCATACCCCGAATCAACCCCAGCCTCAGCAATCCTATGATCCCCACCAAGAAGACTCGGCCTAACAATAACAAGCCCCCCACACAACAAACTCTCCTCCTGCTCCTGCTCCACACCCAACAACCTCTCCATCGCCATCTTATCCTTATGCGGCACAGCCAACGCCGCATACAACGGCTTAAACAGCATCGGCAAATCTTTAACACCCTTTTTAATTCCCGTGCTCGAAATAATCGTCACCCGCGGCGCGACAGCGACGTACTCCTCGAAATAAGCGAATCGTTCGTCCGCGATACGTCGTAACGCGGCTAGTAATGCGTCCGTGGACTCCTCGGTGATATGCGGATTCGGAATAGATATATGTGGGATCGTCGGGATCCGCATCGGGATTTGAGTGCATGGTGATGGTTTTGTGAGGACTAGTTGTCCTGTTCCTCCTATGCCGGAGATTATGTGGGTGACGAGGGTTGTGCTGCCGTGTGAGGTTGTGGAGACGATGAGGGTTTTCATTACTGTTTCGATGTCTCGGGCGTCGCCTTGGATGATCCGGAGGTGGGTGTCCAGGATTGATTGGGTTAGGCCTGGTTGGGTGAGGAGTTGGGTGGTGAGTTTTTGAGGGTTGCGGGCTAGGGCTATGGCGTTGTGGCCGTTGAGGAGGGTGTAGGATAGACAGGCGTTTGTGCAGCCGCCGGTGGCTCCGAGGAAGGCGATTGTTGGGGACATGTTGGTGGACGGGTGGTGGGTGGAAGTATAGAATGGAGTGTAGAAGGGGAAGTATAGAGTGTAGTGTCGGGTGTATAGATAGATAGATGTTACTCGATCTGATAGTGTAGATGGAATCCGATACAACAAGAAGAATATCTCTTGACCAGGATATCACAGCCTCTATATCTCCAATGCCTCTCATACACATCCATCTCACAGCCCTGATCTATACATCCCGGACAGATAATAGCCTCCTATCACCATCGAAATCCATCCGTCCCCGAACCAATTGGTCCAATGCAGACATCTCAATCTTGGAGCTCAGCATTAGCCTCCCGCCAATGAGGCTTAGCCAGTAAGGCTGAGATACACTTTAGGTAGATTCTGCGCCGCCTGCATGGCCCTTAAACGGCATCTTTGCATTTAGTGTCCCCGGACTTGCTTCCAATCGGACCGGTTTGTGGTTCGGACAGGTGCGTCTAGATGGGCTAGTCCTATTCAGGTTAGAGTCGGGGGAATTGGGGACCGAGGCGGAGGAACTCGAGATCCTCAAGACACCCGACTGCCCGGTTGGAGCTGGAGTGTTCGAGTATAGCCATTTGAGATGAGATAGAGGTTACTTTTTTGATTATGTTCTTTCTCTTGTAGGAAATCAATGCTAGGGATTAGTTATTCCATCAAGAGTTTGATTCCTTCCAATAAAATAGGGTTTCTTTGGTGGATAGCCGGATTGCCTAGACATGGATCTTCCGAGATATATATTCCAGTTTCGAACGGGTACACAGGGAGCAACCTAGAGCTACTATATTTCCAGCAATTGTAAACTTTCCATAAGTATCTAGGGAACGGAACCAACCTTGGAAGAGACTACCTCGATAGAAGTTATCTACCAAGTTTCAAGGTACGAGATCCAATAGAAAAACAGATTACTCAATTTGTCTACGAGCTGCAGAAAGCTGATATTGCGGCGCGTTGTTCTTCATTAAGCTATTCCCGTAAACCTTTAGTTATACAGCCCGCCCGCTCACTCAAGCGAGGTGGTGGAATCCTGCCGGATGACGTACGGACCAATTACAAGACTCTACAAGACCATCATCTGGACGGATGATATTCTAGCACTACCTACATATTCACACAGGTGAACAAGCTAAATAGACATTTTCCAGAGAAAAATCCTCCATGCTCATCACGATGGAGTGTAGCCGCAGGAAGTGCATCTCAACCTGACAAGGGGCATCCGCCCTGTCCACAGGCTAGTCTTCTCTACAGTGGAGGAGGCACCGTACTGCGAACCTCGCTCTCCTTCCTCACATATTTTCAGTATATATTATCCGAACCCTTTCCTAGATCCTCAGTCCTTGGGATCAGATTCTACACTTCCACTCGGACCAACTAGAGTGGAGACATCGCAAGGCCTAGAGTGGACTCCTCCGGGTCCTTTTAATTCAGGGACATGGACGATCCGTTCCTTCACTGTGTTCAAGATGGCTTTAGTCTAGGGCGAGCTCTGTGCAGATCGTGCACGTCGCCCAGCGTTACCGAAGATATTCGCGAGTTGACCCGCTGAAATGGTGAGATCGAGGAGCGATCGAGGTTGGATCGAGGTTGGATCGACATGGACAAATCGGATGGACCGCTATGCGACCGGGCGAGATTGTAATGGTCAGTGAGAGCGTAATAATTGAGGATTCACAGAACCTACAATTTGATGATTGTTGGTGTTGGACACTAGATTGTTAGAGCATTGGACCTAGTAGGAGGAGTTTGGGAACTTAGTCATGTAGTAGAGCAGTTAGTTAGTTACTGGAATTGGAGAGCTGTTTACGTGAATGCAGTGCTTGGATGGAGCCATTGAGAAGTCAATCACAACCGCAAGGTGATTTTGTATATTTCATTTTGATATATTTGGGAATATCTCTCTATAGTACTACAGTTGTCGTTGTCGAAGCCATTGTGTCGTGTGGATGACAGAGTCTTCGGGTGGGTGTAATCGTCGCTAGCCATTCATTCAGACCCATGTATTCAGATAGAAGGGCCTGAATCGGAGACAGATACAATTGCAAGCACTTTGAATCCTCATAGTAAGCCATGGTATTGGAAATGTGATTCGAACCCATATTCCCTCAGAGAGGCTTGCTTCATTTTCCATAGACACTGCTACAATGACTGGCTATCCCGAACGTACAATCTACTAAGGATTGTAGGATTGCTCTTTTAGATACCACTAGCACGTTGGAATGCAGGGCTCCTACACCTTAAGGATCAAAGGGGCGCTCTGATTGACTGCGTAAAATTCCATAGTTCCCCGTCTGCCGATAGAATGTTCGCGAGGGTCCAGCGTCAGGGGAGCTTAGCGACGCGCCCTTGCGTAGGGCATTCCAACCACGAAAAATGAGGATTTGTTGATAGATACTATCGGGGATGATGAAGGATGAACCGGAGCAACAACAATCTGATCTCTGAAGATAAAAGGCTGAGTTTCAATGCATCTCTCAGCTTCATCATCACACATCACTCTCCTCTTCTCTATCCACCTCTCTTCCTTCTATACCAAAAACCATCATCTTTTATCAAAGATTAATCTTTAATCACTCTCCATCATCAAAATGCAGTTCTCCATCAGCGCCATTTTCCTTGGCCTCGCCACCCTGGCTGTCGCTCTTCCTGCCGACCAATCCACCAGCGCCAATGGCCTTCGCTCCCAGCACGAGGATGGCATCCGCTGGCACGTTCCCAGCGGCATGACCGTCAAGGAGGCCCAGTCCAAGTGTGGTGACCAGGCTCAGCTGTCTTGCTGCAACAAGGCAACCTACGCCGGTGACACCACTGATGTCAACTCTGGCCTGGGTGGTGGCCTCCTTTCCAACCTGATCGGCTCTGGCTCCGGTGCCGACGGTGTTGGTATCTTCGACCAGTGCTCCAAGCTCGATGGTCAGGGTATGTTTCTCTTCATGAAACCACTTCAATTGCAGATACTAATCATCTTTCAGTCCCCATCGCTGCCGGTGTGCCCCTCCATAACCTCATCAACCAGCGCTGCAAGCAGAACATTGCCTGCTGTGCCAACTCTCCCTCCGATGCCGTAAGTCTTACAATGCTATCCAACATCAGATTCACTTCTAACTTCTCTTTTAGAGCAACGACCTCGTTGGCGCTGGTCTGCCTTGCATTGCCCTTGGCTCCATTCTGTAAACGTGTGGTCCACACCGTTGTCGCTGTTGGGGGTTTGGCTCTGGGGTTTCGAAGTTCGAGGCGTCCTGTGATATACACCACCATTTTTCTTTCTCAGTCTTTGTTTGTGTGAGATCTGATTTGCTCTCTTGACCTAAAATCATAGAGATGATAATTTCTCCCGCCTAATATATAATCTGTCATTCAAAATTACTTGGAAGTTTCTTGTAGTTTCGCTTCTGTAACCGAGTCCATCAATTAGGTATGCACGACAGTTTCCGCAGGTGTACCAAATAGATATACGCAGGCCTGCCACGGACAGCACTAGTTTGCCTAATACTAGTCAGTCCGATGCCCTCTCCAATTTCTTTCCATCATTTGTGGCTTCCGGGTCTCTCAAGGATCGGAGCAAGGTACTTGGATCTAGTGACTGGCTTGTTCGCCATTGTTCATTTATGTTTGAATCTTGAATTCATATCTGAGGTGTTGCTGTCTGGAATTCCCTTCAACCCTACACCATCGAGACAGGCACTAAATTTACTGCTTCTGCAGCCAGTCATCAATAGACTTGAGGTCCGCACCCCGGACCCGGTGCACTTCCTTGCCGTCCTTCAGCATCACAAAGGTAGGCATGGCAGTGATCTCGAACTGCTGAGCCACCCCCCGCATCTTATCCACATCGACCTGGAGGAACCGGACGTTCTCGTACTTTTCACTGAACTCGCCGACCTTGGGGGCAACGGCCTTGCAGGGACCGCACCAGGTGGCGTAGAAGTCAACGAGGACGGGGCCGGAGGAAATGAGGGCCTTGAAGATCACCTCGCTGTTTGCGCAGTGCGATGTCAGTGACTGATGGCTTGTATAGGTGTTGGATTGCCCATAACAGGGGATGCGATACTCACTTGTCAATGTTGGACACCTTTCCGTGAGACATGATGGGCGTGGAGGCGGCGCTGCGGGACTGGTAGATGCGGAAAGCTAATGACTTGTCAGCCGATCGAGCTGCTGGAACAATGCGACATGGTTCCATCTGGGCTACTCGCCGGGCCACTTACCGATGAAGAGCGCAGTGATGATCAGCAGAGTAGAGAGCTCCATTGTGGGTTGCTCCGTGAAGAAGTGCGGGTGCCGGTGGAGTCCGATCAGACGTCATGCACGTGACTAGACACGAAGTACCGACGGAAAGAATGGAAACGCTGGTATTTTGAACTAGTGGAAACTTATGTGCGAAATACACCGACGGACCGGAATAGCTTTGCTCCGACATATACACTTGCAGATTCACATGATCTTTGAGACATTTTAATTGACACTGTATATTGAATATAGATCCACTAGTTTACGAACTCTTGAGCCAGGTAAATGCCTCGTCCATCAGTCTCGTAATAGATTCAGGACGGTCTGTCCCTGGTAGATCCCGATTAATCTCAAACCCTTTGTCAGCCAGCAGCCAGCCAATACACCGATGGCTGTCTCTATGGCCCTCCATGTCAAACTTTGCAGGAGTCGACAACATCGGAAGTGCAGGTGTAATTGTATCTCGATCGTAGATAGCCTCCAATGTCAACATTTTCCACTCTCCATTAACCTTCTCCAGCCGCGAAATAAATCGAGCATACGAGGCGCAATCATAGTCATGACCATCGATGCGGAACCGAGAATTGATGCTTCCAGTTGACTCTGAAAGAGCCTTCTCATGCTTGTCATCGAAATGGATCACCACGGGACAGATCGTGTGCGATGAGCTTGCTCCTCGTTGGGCCATCTCCTCGGACCCAGAGACGAAGCCATTCGCATCACCTTCGTACCTAATTCGTGAACCACAATCAGAACAATACAGAGTCAGACTTGGATCGATGCACAAACCAGGTAATCTTGATTGCTGTTCTGGATGTGTCTGGATGATAAGAGTCGCGGAGGTGCTGCCATTGAGCCGTATCTCTGTAGTATCTTTCTCGGGTTAGCAGCGACTTGATTCGCTGCTCGTCTAGTTCTCTTTCTAATGTGCTGTCCATTGTATCGGGCTAAGAATGATCCAAATATGAATATCAATTGATTCTTGATTGACCAGTAGCCCGGGGCTTAAGAAGCCTGATATACCTGGCCCACATCAAGCGGGACGCGGGACCTAACCTTGCGGAACCAAAAGTCATGGATAAGGCCCGCGGGGAAGGACCATTGACTGCCGACATAGCCGGACATCTACCAAGGAGACTTGTCTGGGATGGCGTAATTGGAGGTAGAGGCTTAATTTTGGGGAACGAAATTGAGCTATGAAGAGGAGGTTTCGAGATCCCCAAGAAATAGTCTATAAACAATCGATCAGGTACCTTTCTCTCTATATGATTGACAGGCCTCTACCCTGCTTAGTAGAGTATCTCTTTACATTTCTTCTCCGACTCGTCGATGAAACCTCCGACAATATCAGACGGATTCTTTCAACCCTGGAAGGTCATTATTAGCCCCCAGACACACACTCAAAATGCGCTAAGCTAAGTTTGGCTAGATGAAGCCCCTTAGCTTGACAAATTGCTAGAAATTTGATCTTTCGCTTGCCGCTCTCTTTTCATATGCTCACCGAAAAGGGTGTAGCAAGACTTATTATGCACCGCTCGTGATCCAAATTTCATTCTCCCAAGATGCCGGTATCTGGATTTGACCCGCAGTTATCAGCCCAGCTTCACAACCAAATTTTGGAACGTGCATGGGTTGGGGCCGGACGAGATGTCGCTTCGCTTCCTTCCAATAGCTGGTGGGAAGAGCAGTCCCCAATTCCGTTCGATCTCGCATCTCGCCTGAAACCGAATTTGATCCGGTTCCTGCGCTCGGCAAGGGCTATTAAGTTCGATCCTTCGTCGGAGTTCTACTTTTTCTATTATCTATTTGGGCTCCATGAGAAAGAGGGAATCCTGAAAGACTCTCTCCTCCGAAGGTTCTATGGTGATCGATTAGTGTGGTTGTATACCTCAACACGAACGAAGAGTGATGAAGAAATCGGTATAGTGTGAGATTTCTATTAGTATATCCTGGAGTAGTATAGAATAAGTCTAACATGTTAAATAGGTTCGATCAAGAAACCGAGCTAGCTTCCTTTGTTCCAGAATGGGAAGATTTAGTTTGGTTTCATGAGGAACGGTGGCCGTGGCGGCCGTTGCAAGATATTTTGCAAGCCTATCTAGATCTCATCGATGAAGGCAAAATCACAACGTACTCTGACCGCAAAGAGGAATACTCTGACTATGGTAGGTTCAGAGTATTCCCCTGGCAGATACACCACTATAGTCTAATAGAAGTTGAGAGGGCTATCTGTGCCTTGACCCGTCTTCTTGATGCTATCGAGGCTCGACTTCCTTCAAGTTCGACAGATGATAATGGCCTCGAGCAGCCAAGCTTGAAAGCGATAGCTCTTCCTTACTCAAAGTTGGTGATTGATGCTTTATCTATAAAAGAAGATTCTTTTACTAGACGGTTTCTCTCGGCTCTTCCTGTCCGTCAACTCAAGTTTTGCTATATTGCTCCCGGCATTAGATTGCAAAGTCCAGACGAACTCAAAAATCAGCCTTTAGCGGAACACTGCAATCAGGATCGCTTTGATAAGCCGAAAACCTTCTTCCCTCTACTGTTATTTCGAGGAATTCAGGAGAATAAGTCACCCTGGAGTCGGCCTTGGTTTCCTGACGGAAATAGTGGAGACATCCCTACTGGTTTATACATTGAACCTACCAACGAATCTTGGAACTCGTCACCTGGAAACCAGAGTCGACTATTGCTACCGTTTGAAATTGGCAAAAACGGGTTTGCTCGAGGTAGCAATGGTGTTCCATTCAGCACATATTTTAGGTGTTCGGGTAGCGGGTGTGGGTCTGATCAACTATATCAGTCGGATTCATTCAGTGGTTATAGTGGTTATTTACCTTGGGATTCACGTAGCGCATATCTACACCGAGTATTGGATAATTGGGCTGAACGAGTGGAAATGGGTGATTGGCTGGTTGGTGAAGACGGTGTTCTTGGTGGTTTTGAGAAGTTCAAAGAAGCCGATACTGAAGGACATTGGGAAGAATATGTTATTCCATGGTGAAACGCGATTGAAAATTGGCTGTTATTTAATCATAAAAGTATTCAGTACCAATGTAGACTGTGAAGGCCTTCGTACACACGGTTCCCGAGGGAACTCTCTTCAACGTGACACTATACCCGTAAAATGTACCACTTCGGAGTTCCATAATAACCGTGAATTTGACATGAGGAAGCGATATACGATAAGCTCTTGAGTGAGAGCGGTCAATAACGATAACCAAAACGCTCTTCATATTATTTGCAAGAATGGTTGTGGTAGTGGCTTCCAAATGGTCAATTTCCTGCTTGACGCTGGGGTCCCCCCATATGACTGTGATAAGTATAACATGACAGTTCCTTTACATAGTTGGAAACCTCGAAGAGCTTGCACGAGTCTTTGTTTGGAATAGTCTCAATCTGACGGCCAATATTCGAAGACTATGGTGGCCTGGACGTATGACTGTTAGCATCAAACGCGGGAGGTCCAAGAACGAGAGAAAAGGGGCCGGAGCGAATCTAGAATCAGGCCTCACAGCGCTACATTTCTCTTCTTTGAACACATACATAAAAACGACCGCCATTTTACTTTAACACGGGGCAGATCCAAATGGACAATCGGATATCGGTGACATCCCGCTCCATCTTGCGATTCACCGAATTACGATGTCAGCTTTGAAGAACAACGAAGGCTTCGAAAAGCCGCAGAGCGCGAGGCCGAATAGCGACCCTAGCCACACACTATTTTTCCCCTTTTCGATCGCTGCCATATCTCTGCATCAAGCGATTTGAGTTGAGACGGATGCAAGTTCTGCGTGCAATAGCAATATCCAAGGAGGGGAAAATTGAGTCTCGAGCTACAGCCGAATCTTCGGGGAGAGACGATCTTTGGTTGAACTGCGTATCCTCAACACAACAGATATCAGCCCATGACGGATTATCTAGGGGTATGTCCGCTGACCTTGGAGCACAATGCAAAGTTTATATTTGGGGAGCTCCAAGGAAATAGCAATGGGTGGGCATACTTCATTAAAAATCCAAAGTTTAAAACTGCGCTTCGTGACAGCCCTATATTGTTGCTTGATCCCTGCCCACTGCCCGGGCCTCTGCTGACCCCAGCCAAGCAGTGCTTTGTCGGGTGTCAAGAAAAAAGAAGCGGGGCAAACAGGAAATTTTTAAGAATTAAACGCAAGGCTAAAGGTTTTTACCAGTCATTTGAGCTGAAATTGTAATCTGATTGGACAGCTTGGAAGGGCTAACATTCTTGATGATGAACTGATATGTGCGGCGCGTCGTTGGTATGTAGTCCAACATTGAAACCTGGGGATGGTATATAATGGATACCTACTCTCGGTAATTTGTAGTATTTCTTTGGAAGACGAGAAAGAGAAGCAGCAACCATACTCGAACCATTTCAATACAAACTACCCACACAAAACACATTCAAAATGCGATCTACCGACGACGACTCAGAGAAAGATCTCATCACCAACTCTCCTCCCTTGAACAATGTTTGCCCGACAGCAGAAACAAAATCAAATTCGACCGCGGCTATGCTTCGTGTATCCCTATGGGTTTCTTTCGCGGCATGGATCGCCAACTTTGACAACGGCTATACAGGTACCATCTTGATCATGCCATCATATCGAAAAGCATTTGGGACATGTTACGAGCTCATCGATCCAACAACTGCCCAAATAACTGATCAGTGCTCAATAACACCACTCCAACAGTCGATGATCAGCCTGAACTACATGTTCATCGGAATCGGAGGCGGTCTTTCAGCCTTGACGGGCAGATACACTGGCCGCCGTGGTGCGATCCAAATCGGATGTGCCCTTGCCATCGTTGGAGCAGCTGGAATGCTAGGAACCGGAAATGGCACCCCGAAGACGTTCTTACACTACATGGTGTGCAAATGCATTAGTGCTATCGGCATTGGGCAGCTTATTTCTGCTTCCCTGGCCTATGGCTCCGAGTGCATCGTTGCCAGCAAGCGCGGACTCGCGCTGGGACTATACAACGTCGGCCTCGCACTTGGTAACCTCGCCTCGTCAGCCGTATGCGCTGGATCGGCCCGTCTCGAGCCAGATAATAACTGGCAATGGAAAACGCCCATCCTAGCACAAATTCCCCTAGGGATCATTCTCGGCGCGGGCATTTTGATGTTCCCCGAGTCACCACGATGGATCCTAAACAATGACGAAAACAGGGAAGAAGAGGCCCGCAGAGCATTCAGTATCCTATATCGCATTCCCGCCGATTCACTGGCGATTACCGCTCAAATCGAGGATGTCAAGGCGCATATCAAGTCTGACCGTGTCAATGTCGCTGCGTCCTCTTGGTATGAAATTTACACGAAGCCCCATTTCCGGCGGACGTGGACTTCGGCGCTGATTATGATCGGGCTTTCGATTACTGGGATTCAATTTGTTCAACCTTATGCGACGACGTTCCTCAAGGGCGTTGGTATCAGTGATCCCTATCTCATCAATGTGATCATCGGTCTCTGCATTCTCGGTGGATCAGGTCTTGGTCCCTTTGTGGTGGAATACGGAGGACGTCGATTTGCTATTCTCTTTGGGTATAGCGCTATGGCTGTTTGCATGCTAATTTTATCGTCGGTCAGCACTGCACTTGGAGCAGTCGGTGTTTCGAAGATCGTCGTTGTCGTCTTGCTTTGCTTGTGGTCCTTTGTCTTTGGTGGGACTATTGCGCCGAGTGCAGGCCTTGCCTCTGTGGAGATGCACAGTGTGAGGCTTCGAACGTACGGACAGGCGCATACGACTGTTCTTTACGGCATTTTCTCTTTCGGCGCAACTTTCTGGACCCCATATATGCTGGACGCAGACCATGGTAATATGGGTCCCAACGTGGGATACTTCTACGCGGCCGTGACTGTAGTCATTGGAGTCTTGGTCTGGTTCTTGGTGCCGGAGACTGCTGGTTTGACTCTAGAGCAGATCGATGATGTCTTCAACTCGGGCATTCGGCCCTGGAAGACGTCCATGACAGAAAATAGAGCCATTGCCCGGGCCAAGGCTCAACAATTAGCGATGGAGTAGCCGTGACCATGATAAGGAGGAGTAAGTTATTGAACAGTGTCAATGTGAAAAAGTTCTGCTGTACATACGATTCTCATTGGAGAAAACCTACAACAGATACCAGGGGAGCAAAACACAATGTGGACGATGAATGTATCTATATATGCTATTTGACAGTCGCTCAACATATAAACACCTGGATCTGGCTGGTCAGATGAAAGAAGGGCAAAATTGCACACAAAACGCTCAGACGCTGCCCGGTGGAATAGCATATGAACCCGTCAGGACTTGTTTTTGAGGGGAGACTGTACATAGTAGAACCCACACAGTAGGTAGAGAGAAAGAAAAGACCGCTTGGGAAACCACGCAAGGAAATGCTGGCGAAAAGAACGGCAAGTGTCAGCCGTGATGGGTAAAGTAGTTGGGACTCATGTACATGAAGAAAGCTTGTTGGCGCCCTTAAATGGAATCAAATGTGGAGCGTGAATGAATGACTGTCGATAAGTATTGAGGTGAATGAGAAGGGGGGAGAGTCAACAATAGCCAGAGGGCTAGACTTTGTCGTGACTCTTCAGTGGGAAGAAAAAATAGACAGAATGAGATAATATGTTGTAGAAAGAGGGTCGGTAGGCTTGTAGTATGCGGAGGGGGTAGGGATGAGAAATGATTTGGGTAAGAAAGGGTACACTTGAGAAGCTGACGAAGAGCTTATAGCTCGCTTCGGATGGGCTCGCCAGCGGGCATTCGGTCAGCCTTGCGGTTGCTCAACATCTGCTCGAGAATGTCAAGCCGCTGACGTGTCGTCCGGATAGCGTGATCCATCTCCCGATCGGAGACCTGCTCTTCACGAAGCCGTGCCATGAGATCACGCTCGTCTGCAGGGCTGACGCGGGAGCTTCGGTGGCTTGCATGGGCCTCGGGTGCGCGATGAAGAAGTACTGGGAACGCTATTCCATCCATGCCCACTCGATCCTCCAACCAATTCCAAAGTTCACTTTCCTCACGTCGCCACATTTCTTCATACGCCGCGAGCCGTTGAGGAAGGCTGAGTCCGGTGAAGCCAACATCGTGGCCGAGTCTGGATGGAGTGGATGGGCTTCGGAAGAATGCCAGGTAGAGCAAGAGTCCCACAAACAGGATAGCAATGTTTCCGCTCCATAGCGGTTTAAGAATGTCGGTCAGTGGTTCGAGTATACCGCGAACTGGCTCAAGCAGACCCCAAGACTCGGTCTTGCTCGAGGGGGTATCCGCAGCCACCTTCAAGGAGGCACCCACGGCATCATCGTTGGATGCAGCATCACCCTTCTTACGGCGGCCTTTGCCCTTACCAGCACCATTGGTGCGACCGCGAGGGATGACGCCAACCTTAAGAGCCTTCACAAGCTCGGTGCCGAAGGTGGTTTGACCGTCGATCGCGCCCTTCTCAATGGGCCCCTTCAGCCAGCTCTTGCCAGTCCACTCGATGTTACAGGTCATCAGGAAGCGTGTTTGGTTACCAGCAGCCCAGGTGAAAAGGTATTTGGTTTTCGTGGCGAAGACATTGCCGCTAGGCACGTCTGGTGTTTGAGTGCTCAGGGTGACGAGCACGGCCTTCTCCAAATCCAAGAAGTCCAGGTTCTCAGTACTGATGCACTTGGTCTGCTTAGGGCCAATAGAGCCAGAGAGGGGTTTGATGTAGGAATACTTTCTGGTCCGGCTTTCGTTAGTAAGGCCCTTCGCAGTGCCTTCAAACTGCAATTCGCCCGATTTTTGGTTTTCCACGAGGAATTTTGTGATAAACTCTCCAGATGCTGGACCAAAGACAAGAGAGTAAACTTTGCCGAGGGGCGCAGGAATGATCTCGTCCTTAATGACCTTTTCGTATTGCCCATCGGTCTCAGTGTACTCGGTGGGAGCGTGCGTGGCTGGGCCAGGGAAGTCAGCTTCTTTAGAGGCACCGGCCTTGTCGCCATTCTTCGCCTCGCCATTGCCATTCGCTCCAGCTGGCGCCGGCGCGTTGGCTAATATACCCGAGGTTTGCCGGCTTAATCCGGCCCGCCCTGGTAGTGACCTCTCGCTTGCATTGGCACTGGTTCCAGCTTCAAAGAAGCTGTCAGCATTGTCGCCTTCTTCGTCCTCGTCGTAAATCTCATCCTCGTCGGAGTCCTCGCTCTCCGAGTCGTCGCACTCTCCCACCTTCTCAGTCTTGTCACCGGTACCATTGGTAACCCGAGTTCCATTGACAGAGCTTTTGAGAGATGGATGATTGATCTTCCAGATGTTGACCATAAGGTCATAGGTCGACTCACGACTTAGCAAACTTCGGAAAGTGTGGCGAGCATGCAGGGTCTGAATAGCAATTGCGTTGGGGAAGACCATAGCCGTGTTCTCTTTTTCAATAGCCACAACCTCGTCGAAGCTGATAACCAGAGTTGTGACCCATCCGAGGATGTTGCTTGAGAAACAAATGTGACCTTCAGAGATGTAGATGCGACCGGCAAGAATAATCTCACGTTGCAATGCGCAGCTGTAGTCTTCAATCAGATAATCATCCTCAGGAACACTCCGGAACAACTGATGAAAGTCCCTGTTACGCTTCTTGCTGGCAACAGCAAAGCCCGTTAGCCGAGGCACACTGGAGTTAGCACCAGAGACGCCAAGGGCCAGAGTGCTAGCACCAATGGCACCAATTGTGGAAGCCGTCGCTCCGGAAGAGCCTCGATGGCGGCGCGCGAGTCGACTACGCACACTGCCACTTCTCTTGATACCGCCGCTGCCAATATCCCCATCAAGAATGCTGCCACTTGGAGGAGTTTGATCACCAGTTATGGTGCCCTCCTTGGTCAAAGACACTGTAGATTGGAGATCCAAGACATCGTCACTATGAGCACCGATTCCAGCGGATTCGAGCTTTTCGTAGGCCATGTTGACAGCCCGGGCGGCTCGTTGATCTTCAAGCTTCGCTGCCTCTTCATCCCGCTGATACACAGCCGTATTTTTACGCTTTCCCACCGGTGTTGCTGGCTTCGAGACGTCGCTAGAGGAAATCACTTCACCAGGCGGGGCATCGAGACCCAAATGGCTGAAGTTCAAGTCTCCAGTGCCGAGAGTCTCTACAGTAGATGGTTTCTGCTCTTTGCCTTTCTTGGGTGCGTCTGAAGCTTGAGTAGTCTCCTCTAACGGGGGGTCATCGACGCCCGCAGTAGGAGTCTGGGAGATCGTACGGCTCTTTTGCTGAGAGGAATTGAGGCTGTTAGTGAACGAATTTGCCGCATTCTGGGCCGCGTTCTGGGCCGCGGAAAAAACGGTTGAGAAAAAGCCGCTTTGCTGACTCGATCCAGTCTTTGGCGTCTTGCTTTCCTCCAAAGGGCTCAGCGCAGTCACGGATGTAGACAGTTTACTGGGGACGTGAGCCGCGGAGGCAGATCGTACCCTCCGGTGTGATATCATATTACCAGAGGGGCTCACGGTGATGCCAGCTTCTACTCCTGACATTGAATTCCGGGACGTGATAGACTCTGGTGAATCTGTTACAATATCCGACATGATTTGAGGATTGAGCGGACGATGCTCCGTGGGCGTTGGAGGAGTGACCGTGGTTGCGGGCGCTGGGATCGCAGTATGCGGAGGGGTGTTTGGTAACGGGCTCGCCTCCAATGATCTTTTCGGGGGCTTATCCTCTGTCAGATCTGTGCGAATAAGGAGAGGCAACGGCGGGGGCGCCTCCGGTGTTGCCTGTGCGCGTTTCGCAGATAGACTGCTCCGTCGACTGCTAAACAGGCTTCGCCCGCTTCGGCTGCCAGTCGACTTGGTTGAGGCATCATCATTCCCGTTCGCAATCTTTTTATCCGACGAGCCAAACGCATCCTTAAGCCGTCGACCGGGCGAAGTACTGCGGCGCTTGCTACCCGCATCTGCCGGAACGTCCAGCGTCATGCTCGACCGGGTTTCTGGCCTCGAAAGGTTATCAAAAGGCTCGTTTGGAGCAAACTCGGACACCATCGCACTTGGGCCGCTGACCGCGGAGTCGGGGTCTGCTTGATCTGCTCCCATATCACCCGTGTCGAACGAAGTTGTCTTAATGAGCGGGGAGGAGGAGGTATAGAAACCCGTATGGGAGTTGTGAGAGGTGAGAGGTGGAGTTCTAATGTACAGAAGAAAGGGTTAGTCTCGAAATAATGGGAACATATTTGAGACGCAGATCGCATACAGATCTGGTTCTGAATCATCAGTCAAGAGATTGATGACCTCGCCTTCCGGCGTGACCAAGCTAGCATTGGACGACGGGACGCCGGAATTGCTATTGCGAGATTCGTTGGACCGGCTCTGCTGTAGGTCTTGTTCCGTGACGACCCCGGGCACCGGTGGTGCATCGGACACTATCTCGCCATTGTTGTTCTTCTTCTTCTTTCGTCGGCGCGAGCTGATGAGCTTGGAGAAACCGCTGGAGCCAGCCTTTGCGGAGTCCGGAGCTTCACCTCCTTGAGTTTTCGGTCGCTCATTGGAATCGATCGAAGAGCGACCATTGCTTCGACCGGAACTGTCCATTGCTTCGGACTCTGCTGATACCGTCCAGGCTCGGCGCGACCTGCTGCCACTGCCTTTCAGGCTGGAAGATTCGGAGTCGGCCATGTCGAAGGCGCGGTGCATTTAGCCCCGAGCGGGCAATGTCGAGTGAATGGGGAGTCGCGAGGCAGACCACCGCATGGGGTTGAGGTGAGCAGGTAGCGAGTTCCCCAGGAAACACTTGTCTAGAAACGAGAGAGGAGCATAAGGAGCGTCAAGAAGAGAAGTGAAGGACCGACTAAGATCCCCTGGTGCGGGTTCCGGGCAACGAGGGGAGCAGCTCCGGCTGGACTTCCGCGCCGTAAGCCACTTAGTCAGGTGGCATCAGGTGTCGTCAGGTGTCGTCAGGTGTCAGATACCGAGGTGTTACGCCCGTACCAAGTATATACAGCTGCCTATAATTCTTGCTTGACAGGATTTCAAATTATACTACAGTGTCATTCACCATATATCTGACTCTGAATTTCTAAAATCCCTCGTAGCTAGCACGTAGCAACAAGCTCGTCATTCAGTTCCATGTGTTTGACGTATGGCTGGCAGTCTCCACCGTCCAGAATGCGGATGTGACGCCTGTGGCCGGCTGATGGCTGCGTTCAGCAGCCAACAAGGCCATTGTGGTAGATGGATACTACCTTAGATCAAGATTAAGCAGGATATCTGATCAAAGATTAGCGGCAAAGGGAATATGACAGGTGCCGTGGCAGAAGCTACCCCAGTTGTGACCGGGAGATCCCAGTATACTGTATGTGGAACTGGACAAGTACTGCTACTACGTAATCTAAATACGGTTACTTTACCATGGGTCCTCCGAATTTCGTACTTCAAGTTTCTCCGCATCAACTTTCCCCCCAGTTCCTCCATCACGTCACTCTCCACCTCTGCATTGCCCAGCCTTAAATCAAGGAATGCTGTATATGCGTCCGTAGCCCATGCACCTCTAATTCTCCTACCATGGAGGTTGCACCGCTGACCTTGGTAAGATCGGGTGAAACCCACTCTTTGACCTCCCACCTGCTGGCGTCGGCTTCTGACAAGATCTAGGCCCACACGCACGCACGCAACGCCGTCCTCGAAACTCGCAAGTCCAACCCCGTAGCTGCTAGCGAGGAACATGATCTGGCCGCCGGTGAGTTTGCGACGGCAGCTCAGAGCGCTTCCGATCAAGAGGTAAGGCGAGGACACCCTACCCTGCTCCCGCAAATCGATCGGGTACTGACCTTATCGGCCCAAGGCCCTCCGTACCTTGCGGCTCCTTGAGCACCACCATAAAAAGCTAGCTGAGATATTAAGATTCCAGCATGAGCACCCTACTAGTGCAGCTGCTGGAGCAGCGTCCGCTGGTTCCACTATCAACACATCCGCCCAGTCTGCCGCAACAGATGTGCGGGCTGTAAAGGCTGCAAGCCAGGATGCCCAAAGCCAACCTCCGAGACTGCCAGGTAATCATCGCCTGCCAAGTCGCGAGTCTTCCTCCATCGCCAGTAATCTGGCATCTGCGAGAGGCATACCGGCCCATCCTCGCCGTGGGTCCCCAGTGTCACCGACCCTTTCCACGCAGCAAGCCGGAGCGAAGATGACCGATGGGCCGTCAAGAATTAGAACAGGAGAGTCAAAACAGCGAGACGCGTCAACAAAGAATCAGAGTAGTCGCACACCTAGACAGCCCTGGTCTCCGCCATTGCCCAGTCCCACTGATGTCACCTCTCAGCATGTCGTACCTTCGGAGGGTGCCGAGTCAACTCCGTCAAAAGACCAACGATCCACTACGGAGGATTCTTTCCAGCGGTTCTACTCTACCTTTGAAGGTCTGATCTCCAGGATTTCTGCACCTCTAGCGTTTGCAGGTCTTCCTTTGGGAGCGGAAGATGCTACAAAAGCTGCATCGGCCAATCGAAAATCTCCCGCAGAGACCAAGCTGGATCGTCATCATGCCACTTCAGACCGCAAATCTACCTTCAAAGAGCCAGACGTGAACCGACTATTTTCGAGAGCAGCTCTCCGTTCTATCCATGACATGCCGGGCACTGGTCCTGGAAACCCGGCCGAGTCTTTCTATGTTGTTCCTACCACAGGAGGAACGATGTCATATGCAGGAATTCTGTCTCGGGCTGAGAAAGAGGCACGTCGAAGTAGCTTTGAGGAAGGCGAGGATGACTTTGTAGATGCACGAGAAACCCCTTCATCCCCTGAGCTACGACATAGTATCGGCAGTGCTTCGCGGGTATCACGCCGTGGTGCATCTGACAAACTCACGACCCTACAGAATTCGAAGACCTTGGAAGAACTGCAGATGGAGAATCAGGCTTTGAAGCAACTATCGGATACTCTGTCGAAGCGCCTACACATGTGGGAGGTCAATGCACAGTCCTCATCCATGGCGCTACAGCAGTCGCTAAGAGCAATGCATCACCATAACTCTGGGGCGTCAGAGTACTATACACAGGGCTCCCCGGCGGCCATTTCACCTGCGGCAACTCTGACCACGGCACCGGGTACTTCCGATGCCGATGCCCGGGTCAAAGAGCTGGAGGATCTCGTCCGTCGTGGCGAGCAGGAGTTGGATCGGGTCGGTCGTGAGAACGACAAGCTCAACAAAGTTCTTGGACGGTATCGGGATCGCTGGGAGAAGTTGAAGGAGGGTGCGAAGACAAGACGTGCAGAAGGTCGCTCGGCGGATGGGCAAAGCAACCCAAGCACACCACTTGTGGGTAGCAAGAAAACTGAGCTTCCCCCGTCACCGCAGCCGGGGAATGTTGGACCATCAGGCAAAGCGGCTGCTAGGAGAAACTCCGGATCAGAGCCCGAAGGTCTGGAAAATAATGCGGGTATCTAAAGTATACGAAATGTTATGACTGCCTATGTTTCTAATATCGGCTTTAAAAAGGAAAATCTATCATGTCGGATCACACGCGAGAGTAGATTCATTGTACACGTCCACAGGAGATCCAAAGCGATTCTATGAGTAACCTATTCAAGTTGGCCATCGATCCGCCGTACTTGCTATCGCGGGGTTCTTGCCACGCAATGATTCGAAGCAAACCAGCGCTCTATTCGACAACCAGCGGGGTTTCGTCAGCCATAGATCGTGGAGACAAAGAAGACGTCAGCTCCTTTAGACACCTACTTCAGACATGGAGCACAAAAGTCCGGAACAAAGAGCTCGTCCCGTGCAACATCTCTGGTTGCCAGTTGGACTGTACGGGTGTGGACACAAAATGGCCAGACGCGGTTGTTATGAGGTCCCCATGAATAGGTACTGTACTCCGTACTCGATATAGACCTCCATTATTCTCCATCATTCTAAGGTTTAATCATGCCACTTAATTTTCAGTCTTCTAGGATTTTCCGAGTCCAGTAGATCTCTTCAGCCCTAAAAGCTCTACTGGATTGCGGACCAGCGGACCAGTATACTAGCCCTTGATCGCTCGAGCCATCTGGCATGCCAAGACATGTTGTTTGCGCAAGCAATTCTGAAAGGCCTAGAGAGCTATGCTAAACTGAGGCATCTCAGTTTCTTTCCGGGACGGGTTCCATGGAACCCTTTGTTATTGTTGTATGTATAAGTCCAACTGGAAGCTCTACTATATCATGCGCTTAGGTTTGCTGGTAGGTAGCACTTGGCAATTCTCCTTAGTAAATTCATCCATGGTATATTCAAGAAACAACAAAGCAGAAATCGAGATTAACTTGAAATAAGGAAATAGAGTGAATCGAGAACGAGCTGCTACAGTAGCCATGAAATCAGTTTTACCGGAGTGTGCCGGAAGGCCGAAAGGCCCCACGAGCAGGAAGAAGCTAAGTTCGCAGCTATGTCGTGATGATCGTCACAGTTTGCTAATTTTCTTTGCGATCGATAGATTGTGGGAACTCCGGCAGCTCTTAGCTCTCCCGCAACTTACGGTGAACGCGGCCACGTCGATTGCGCGTCGTTCCGCCAGTGGCTTAATCCGTTAGCCTCTTGGGAGCTAGTAGTATCCGTAGAAGCTCCATACTAAGTTTGCCAGTAAGTACAGTACTCATGCATAGCTTATTATGCTCATGTGCGAATAGTACGGGCACTCGCTGCCATGCCTAGCTCTCATAGGGCAGTTTTAAGGTACAAGTTGAATCCTCGGAAGCTCGTAAAGTGTATGTGGTGTGGCTTATTAGCCCCCACGATGCGGAGTCAACGAACTAGTATACGTCATGGGCAAGCCACGTTCTGACTTCTTGTCATGGTTGTTTATTTTGCACGCTATTGTGTTTTCATGGATTACAAAATTGAATTGTAAGTTACCGATCTAAGAAGTATTTGCACTTTCAACAACCGAGACCTTGTAGATCTCGCATTGCGGCTCAAGGCCACCATAGCAATGGAAGCAGTGCAGTTTTTTTTGCCCCTTCAGCTCGGCCCAGTAGTTTTCTAGTTGCAGACGGCAGACGCACTAAAAAAAGCCGACCCGCTAACACAATTTACGGGGCTCTTAAGCCGCTGCCGTACCTGAAACTTTATTTTAGTGCCATGTGGCTTACATGGCTTGGAGAGATTCGCGATTGATACCAAATGCGGTCAAAGATTCGAGTCAGCTTAGGGGCTATTCTCGTATCTCCCAACAACTCGAACTAAAACAGAATTTACAACGTTCATGCGGAATCCAATTCCTAGATCATATTTTTTTTTCTCGACGTATCCCTGGCACAGCGCAATTCTACTTTCCTCGGTTCCTTCGTGTGGGGCTCGGGTACTCTTCCAAGTTGGACCGATTCGGCGCAACCTCTCTCCACTACCATTACGACGCTCAGCCTACATCATGGACCAGTCAAGCTATTCTAGTGGGATCAGAACAAGGAAGTCAAATTGACGATCACCAGGGCCAGACACATTGCCATAGTTTTTCACTGGTCCATGTGGATAAGTGGAGATTTTGTAAGGCTGCTGTCTAGGCTAAAATCTCTGCTAACCGATTAACCGATCTGGATTCTCGATGGAACAAAAATTGGATGGACTTAGACAACCCAAAGACCCTTTACCAAAGGAAAATTCTCTTGTTTGCCACCACCTTCGGTGTGGACTACTGTATTCTTAACATCCGTTGTGATTTTAGATATAATATACTGCCAATGCTGGAGGTCAAGTTTGTATAAACGGCCTCGGCCCCCAGCAGCCTAATGGCTTGGGACTGAGAACTAGAGCAAGAGGCACACCGTTGATCCCCAACCGACAACAAAAAGACTGTAGAAAAAAGTTATTAATGCCTACGTTATACAAGCATGAACTTGGCTGCCAATGATCAAGCGTGTTTCATGTTGACCCAAGGCCCCCACTAGTCTCCGTTTGGGAAGGTAGAAAAGGTAATGTCACCAATCAACTATATCAATGAGATTTACCGTTACATACATGAACATGTTTCTAATCTATGCATAGAAAATTCCGTCATTCTATCCCAGAATGGCCCAAAAACATGACAGGTACCATATTTTTGTTGAATTTAGGTAATTCGTTTCGCTGGATTGGAGCTGATGGCCCCAAGCTTGTAGACCCTTTTCAAGGCATATCTGAGACCATCCAGCTCGAGGTCCAGGTTCAGAATGGGGCATAAACACCGTGTTGAGGTCCACATCGCATCACTAGGCTAAGATTTTGCCCGTAGGTAGACCGTACAGGTTTTTATAGAATATCCAGTTTTCCCATCTCTGGCCCCGACCCTAATTTCACGCTCGTTTTTCCCTGGCAGCAGCCGTTGCCGTCCGTTCTTTTAATTGATTTGCCTGTCCGGTTCTTTTCCAATTCACTTAGCCCTTCATTTTTATGCATTATACTCTCTAAATGTCCATCAAGAGGAATGCCCGGCATTCCATTGTGGAGGATGTGCCTATCCCGAGGCCACTCCTAGCAACAGCCAAGTTCGATTCACCTTGGGAACAGACAAAATGGGAGAAGTCTCTTCCTAGAAACGACCGTGTTCCTTATAATCATGCTGCAGCGGCAAGCCAGAGGCAAAATGGAGGTCTGAATAGATCTTTCAGTCTCTCTACTCGGAGAGTTCAAAGGCCCGCCCTCGTATCCAGGCCACGAACTAATCCTCCCGAATTACAAGGTAAATATCAACGAGAAAAACACACACACTCACACCATCAAACATGATTAACAAAATCTAATCTGATATCTTCAGTATGGGAGGAAATCAGAACACCTACCCTCTTATCGCCGCGTTTGCAATCCCCGTCAGAACTCTCTGAAAAGGAACCAATTACACCGATCAAAAATGCAGCCCTCAGCCCAACACAACTCAGCAGAACTAGCTCACGCACTCGGCACAGTCGCCAGAGTAGTATGCATGAAGCCTACGAAAAAGCCAAAGCAAGAGGCGTAGCTTTACATCGCAAATATTGGGTGCGAGTCTTGTTCGAATACGCCATTTACGTTCTTCTCATTCTATTCGTCTACTTTGTCTTGGTTGGCATGCCGCTGTGGAAAGGCGCCGTTTGGTGGCTATATTGGGTTGTTGCCCATAAGTTTGTTATTCAGGGCGGATATGCCATTACGATTGGTCTCGCTGCTCTGTATGCACACTCACATTATGCTTTTTGAGGACTGAGAAAGCTAACCCTCGATATAGCTACGCTTTCCTTCCTCTTTTGATTTTGTTTGAAAAGGACCCTCCGCAAAAAGATGAGATGTCGGAAGTTGATCTCGAGAAAAGCGCAGAAAATGCCAAAACAACTGCTCTACTGATCCCATGCTATAAATCCTCCAATATCATCGGCCCGACTTTGAAGGCTGCATTGGAGATTTTCCCACCTGAAAACATTTTTGTCATCGCGAATGGCAATTCCGAAACACCACTGGACAACACTGAACAAGTCTGCCAACCTTATGGAGTTAACCATCTTTGGGTGCCTATCGGCTCAAAAATCGTTGCACAATTCGCCGGTTGCTATGCTGCTAAGGGGTTTGAAAACGTTCTTCTTATCGACGACGACTGCGCCTTGCCTCCCAACTTCCCTATCGTCAGCGATCGTCTTAAGGGACAAGTCAAGTGCATTGGATATACCATCAAAAGTGTCGGTCCAAACTCATCGAAAGGCACATACTGCCAGCAAGCACAGGACTTGGAGTATAAAATGTCCGGTCTCCAGCGAGCCTTCTTCGGTAAACTTGGAAGTGCAACATTCCCTCACGGTGCCATTTCAATTTGGAATACGGATTTCTTGAAGCAAACTTTTCACGAGCATCCCGGATTTTCCGTTTCCGAGGATTGGTTCTTTGGAGGTAGCTGTCGCAGGCTTGGAGGACGGATCACTATGTGTTCTTCCGTGTTTGTGGAGACTGAAACCCCGTCTTCGGTTTTCGTTAGTGGCAGCGGTAGTCGTGGAGGCTTTGGTGAGATGACCATCTTCCAGCAGCGATTCAAGCGTTGGAATTTCTTCTTTGTAGTTGGCATGTACTATGACATGAAGTATATCCTGACCAGCTGGAAGCTGGGATGGTGGGAAATTGGGGCGAAGCTTGCCGTCTTCCAAGAGGTAAGGCATTTATCGCCAACAAAATGACATTGACAGAGAAAATGATGCTCACAATATGCCACAGGTCTATGAAACACTCATCTACCTCCTCGCACCATTCATGCTTCCCATTTCATTTATCGTCCGCCCGGCATTCAGCGGCATGCTCCTCGGCGTCACCATCGGCATGTACATTATCAACGTCATAATCTTCAACGAAATCCACCTCCGCCTAAAGAAAGAGCGCATCAATTGGATTGTCATGATCCTCTACTACACCTTCTACAAGATTGCCTTGACATTCATCAACGTGTTCAGCTGCTACTGGTCGCTGTACAAATACGCTCGTTACTTCGCCAAGCGCCATCCCAAGGTCATCGAGGACCAACAAGCGATCGAGGTTGTTCTCAGCTTAGAGCAAGATACTGACTCGGACTTTGAAGTGGTCACTTTGCCTGTGGCTTCTCCGGGCGTGAACTCGACTCCTCTTGCATCTAAGCGATTGACCTTAACGAGAGTTGAGCCGGAATACCCACAACCTCGGTGGCCGTTGACTGATGAGACGACTACTTCATATCCACGCGATTCGTGGAATAAACGCATGTCTTGGATTTAATTTGGGACTTGTAGTACATATATTGCATCAAAACGGCGTGTTAGGGATCATATAGACAGCGTTGAAAATGAATTCTGGATTTCACATATAATATTTGATTAAATGTATTCCATAAAGGAGACGACTGTTGATGGAGCGAGTGTCTAGAAAACTACCGCACAGTAAATGTAGCGTTACCTCTGATATCCTCCGAGCTACTTCCAACGAGAACGGTGAAATTACCAGGCTCGACAACGTACTTCATACGAGTGTTCCACAGACCAATATCCTTGATCAAAATAGGAACCTTGACCGTCTTGGTCGAGCCAGCCGGAATGACAACCTTCTCGAAGCCCTTCAGAGCGCGATTGGGAACAACCACAGAGGCAATCTCATCAGAGACATATACTTGGACAACCTCCGTCGCCTCGCGAGTCTTGTCGGTGTTGGTCACAGCAACACTCACGGTAACACTCGTGTCGGACGCAGAGACCGTGGTACGGTCCACGCTGACTGATCCATACTCGAAAGTAGAGTAACTCTTGCCGTAGCCGAATGGATACCAGGGCAGTGGGTTGCCGAGAACGTATTGGTGCCCAAAGACGAGGGTCCCGTTACTGTCTTCATGGCCCGAGTCGCCAATAGAACGTCCCGAGTTCAGATAGTCATAGAAGACCGGGAGGTCGCCGACATACCGCGGGAAGCTGACAGACAACTTGCCCGAGGGGTTATAGTCACCGAACAAGACATCAGCAAGGGCATTGCCACCTTCTTCAGACGGGTAGAACTGTTGAACCAGGGCGGCGGTCGAGTTCGCAATCCAAGTGTCGGTAATCGGCTTGCCGCTCGAGAGAACGACGACGGTCGGCACGCCGGTATCAGCGATGGCCTTGATGAGCGGGCCCTGGGCACCGACTAGAGAAAGGTCGTCTTCGTCGACATGTTCACCGGTTCTAGTGTGGAGTCAGGGTCTGATTGATTTTCGAAAGTGGAATCTTGTGGCTGGCCAAGACACTGTTTCACTCACGTTGCATTCAAGCCCTGCCAGAGCTGCACTTGATCCCTCGACCACGTTCCAACGACAACGACGGCGACATCGGATTTCTTCGCTGCGGCGACAGCCTCGGCGAAGCCTGACTCGTCGTTGCTCCAGCGCTCGCATCCTTGTGCATAGTTGATCTGGGCGTTTGATCCGACTGCTGCCTTGATGCCGTCAAGTGGAGTGACACCCCGATATTGGCTTTGGTAAACGACATAGTCTCCGTACTAAAGCAAGGCATCAGCTCAGACATGATGTACTAATAGTAGGGAATGAAGTTCAGAATTACGTTCATGAATCCGTGGGCCATTGGTCCAATCACAGCAATGCTACCAGACTTCTTCAGAGGAAGAGTCTCCTTGTGGTTTTCCAAGAGCACGATTGACTCCTTGTCAAGATCTCTAGCCAACTTCTTGGCTGCAGCATTGTTGATCAGGCTAGTCCATTTACCTTCTGGGGCAGCAGGATACGGGTTCTCAAAGAGACCCATCTCGAACTTGACGCGGAGCAGCCTGGATACAGCGGTGTTGACAGTCGCAATATCCAGCTTGCCCGACTTGACCAGCTCGGGGATCTTTTGGAAGTTGCTGTTGCATTGTTAGTTTCGTCTATAGTCGTTACACGTTTCTATGGGATGCCTTACAAGGAACCACCTCCCATCTCAACGTCGGTTCCGGCAGTCAAGAGCTGCGTGGTGACGGAAGCCATATCGAGGGGCTTGCTTTGGCAGAGCTTGAAGTAACTGCAGAGTCGATCACTGCCGCCAGCATCGGTCATCACGAAGTAGTCGTAGCCCCATTCCTCTCGCAGGATCTCGGTGAGAGTGTGGTAGTCTGAAACTGCTGGGATTCCGTCGTATCTATGATTGATCGATTAGTATTTCTTGGATAATGTTCATCTGTAAAGTGCTCACGAGTGATAAGCAGCCATGATAGACCAGGCACCGGCATCGATGATGGCTCGCTTGAAGGAAGGCATCCAGCTAGTGTGCGGTTAGTATAATTCATAACGACACATATGTATAGGACCCCCCACGTGGTACGTAATTCTCGCTCACCACCGTGAACGGGGCCAGTGTTCAGTCCTTGTTCAGGATTGCTGAATCCGACGAAGTGCTTGACCATTGACGAGACATTCTTGCTCTGCAGGCCCTTGACGTAGCTATAACCAATTTCTCCAGCAAGGTATGGATCTTCCGAGAAAGTTTCCTCGACCTGTAACATGATGATTAGCATGGTTGCAATCTCCCCAGAGTTCTTGAGCTGAAACTTACACGTCCATAGCGAAGCTCACGAGCCAAGTCAACAACAGGCGCGAACAGCTGGTTGACACCGAGAGTTTGGGCTTCCTGTGCAATAACCTGTCCCATTTGTTGAACGAGCTAGGATGGATCCGTCAATATTTGGAAAATAGTTGCAAGAGAGTTCCATCTACACACCTCCTTATTCCAGGAGCATCCGTATGCGATTGGGGAGTTGAAGATGGTTGCATTGCCGACCAAGAATCCGTGAATACCTTGAGAAGCACAATCAATTAGTTGAGACTTCCATGCCCTGGCTCACATAGATTCTATACATACCCTCACTCTGAACAAGAGCTGGGATACCAAGGGTGGTATTCTGAAGCAGATAGTCCTGAGCCCGCTTGATATTGTCGGCAATCCAATCCCAAGCAACCGGGTATCCGACTATTGCCTTCTTAGCTTGAGTCTCACTAGAATACAACTTGAGAGAACATACCATAGAAGGAACCCGCTTTCATCTCCATGTTGGCCACCAACCCGGTGTAGTTGAATGCCCCTGACGTCTGGTTCATCCAATTGGTGACATCGCCTGACAGCGCATGCAAGTTAGCAACCTTCAACATTACCGCGTCCAGGAAAGTTCAGAACGTATACCTTGCATCAATTGAGCCATCTTATCCTCAATTGTCATCCGGCCCAACAAATCCTTGACGCGCTTCTCGACAGGTGCAGTAGCATCTTTGTAGAGCGGCGTGCTCTTGCCAGAGACACTAGCAACGAGATACGCAAGCAGCAAGCTGCCAGCAAGACCCTTGACCATCATCTTGAATGATTTCAAGCCAGTGCTTCTCGAAAACAACAAAAAAAAGAAGGTATAGCCCGCCTTCGATTCCCCAGCGCAATTGAAGAGCTAGAAGTTAGGAACAAAGAAAAGAAAAGCGCGCCGATCTCCTCATAATAAAGACCTGCAGCTCAACTTCACCCCCTCAACCCCGCGGGGAAAACAACATTCGGGGCTTGTCGCGTCGGGCCATACCCTCACACCATTGGAGTAAAGCGGATATTAGATCGTCTACTGTGCTAGCATGCAGGTCAAGGATACAAGGATACGTCGGAGATGAAGCGATCACGAATTGAACAGTAGCTGCAGCCGTAAATTGATCGTCTGGTCGCGTTCTTGGGCTAGTCTTTGGAGACTAAGACTATAAAGAAACGGAGGACAAGCCCGCCGCTGGGGCTGGCGCCCATCCCGTTTGTTGAAGAGGTCCGGTCCTTGTGGAGAAATGGATCGGATTCCCGGGGATGGGAAACGAGAAAGCTCCACCTCTCCTCATAAAGGGCTTGTATGCTTGTGAGACTATTGGACTTGAGAGGCGGGGAAGGACAATCTGCGGCTAAATAATGTAGAGAATCGCCGAGGAATGGGCTTGACATTTTTATCCGGAAACCTTGCTGGTTCTTCAACGGCCCACGGGTAATTCTGTTTCACCCTAGTCTTGTGTCTTTTTCCACCTATGAGGTTCGTGGATTATCACCAGGGGTTTTAGGATTTATGCAAGATTGGAATTTTCCGAACTTCGCTAAGAAAGTTCATCGGGAGATTAGGACGACTGGGAAGCAGGTAGGTATCATGCATTGGTCAAAGCTGGAGATGAAATAAAATTGTACAGGGATGGGAGATAGGAACAATGATAGAGTGCATAGAAGCGAGGCTCGCGATGTGAGCCTATCCAAACGATAGACATAACGAATTCAAAATCACAACAAGAGGGATATTAAATGCCTAAGAGAATATACCCCGCAGAATGCAATGCCAATTACAACCCAAGTATGCCAGCAGAATAAAAGAAGCCCACCCACCGGAAGGTAGACAGAAATGAAAAGAACAGCTGTAAAAGTGTATGTATGCTTTGACTGTCCCCGCCACTCTTGATGTACGGCTCAGAACACCAGGGGTTCGTGAGATGACTCCCTGGGCTCCTTGCTGCGGTTATGACCGAGAGTCAGCCTCGGTGTTTCCAGCATCGTTGTGGCTGTGGACATCCGCGTCAGTCGGACCCTGGTCATCCTGTGGACTCGCGGTTCCTTGCGTTACCGCACCACTATCCACGGGTTGATCTTGGTGATTCAATCTTAATGCACCACCAAGCCATGCAAGACCACCACTCCACGAATCGCTGAAGCTGCGTAGACGACCAACTTCCTCATCGGTTTTCTGTGCTGGAGGGGTGTAGATCTCTGTAGCCAGAGCAGGAGTTGACTGTCCACCTTCCCCAGGTGGTAGGGCCAGACCGGTGGCAGATTGCAGTCGCGCCGTGGCAATGTTCAGAGGATGGTCAAGGCCATCAACTCCAAAGTCACCATCTTGGTAGCGAGCTTGGTCATGCTCAAAGGCACCATCGAGTTGACGACGGCGTCCTAGCTTTCGCCGCGCACGGTCTTTCAACGGGCTACCCTCGCCACGACGCAAAGATTCCGCAACGACGGCACTAAAACCCCCAGAGAGAGTAGGGAGGAGTGGTCCAGGAGAAAAGCGGTTGGAGATGGAGTTGCGCATGGCCCGTCGTGATGGTGTTTCGAGGGTCGTATGGCTTCTCTCGTTGTTGTGAGCATGGTCTAGCCCAGTAGGAGTTGACGCCCGCCGGGCAACAGGTGACTTGTTCACAGAGTCCTCTTCAATGCCAGGTGCAGGGGGGAAGCGCAAAAGTACAGTTGACTCCTGACTACCGTCAACTTCCGGTGCAAGCGTAGTGGTTTGACAGTAGGTCTCGAGGTCGGATTTGGGAGTTTCGAGAGGTGCACCAATAGAGTCCGCCCAGGGGTTGGACATGCGGGAAGGCGGCCGTAGCGGCGATGCGTGATCGAAAGATGGCCCTGAGAGAGGAGACTCGGCTGTCAATGAGCCAGCCGGAGAAGAAGGGGCCCCCGAAAGAGCTCCCCGGGGTGTAAGCTGGTCATCGTCGACACCATCAATACCACCGCTTGTAAGTGATCCCGTTGGAGACAACACAGCATCTTCTTCCTCGTGATCAACGGGAAGTACTTTTGGTGCTCGAAATGGTTGGGCTGGTGGAGACAAGTCAATTCTATCGCGATATCGCTCTCCATGGAGCAAGCCGATAGACTCCTCTTCATCGTCCGTGGAAAAGGTGGACTCATCATCAGAACGAACTCGGCCGCTCGTAATGAAGTAAACACCTAGGAAGGTCAAGGCGCATCCTCCCACAAACTTTCCTGCTCGACCAGCCGACATCGACTCAAAATCACGGTAGAGCACAGCGCTCCCAATAATCACCGAGAGCGTGAATAGAACGAATTGTGTCGGGATCACCTGAGTCGAGTCAAAGCGTTGCAGGGCTCGGTTGATGTAACGGATTTGCATCAAGGCGCTGGAGACGAGAACGAAAACAAGCAGGTAGGTAATGGGGAATGTAATGACATGCCATAATGTGAATGACAACAATGAGGAGACACCCTTGGTGGACAAAGCTGTGTATCCACCTGATAAACACAGTCAGTATAGTTGTAATTATATTTGTCACACACAGATACAGACTTACCAAATAACGCCACCAGCCCGACGTCGATCAAGATCGAGCGTGAGCCGTATGTAAAGCTGGCCCACATGAGACCAATGATCAGGCCAATAGTCAATCCCAGGTAGAGCTCAAACTCCCAGCAAGTGATCATCATCCAGATTTCACCAGGGCCAATCTTCTCCTCCGATGACCTGGCACTAAGCACAACCACAACAGCTCCAGCAATAGCTACCAGCACGCCCCAGAAATCCCGCTGTCGGAACTTTTCCTTGAGTAAACAGGGTGCGATGACGCAGTTGGATATCAAGGCAACGACACCAAGTGGAGAGACGATCGAAGCTGGTGCAAAGCCATAGGCGAGGAAGTTTCCCGTCTCACCCAAAACCATCAGAATAATACCAGCCCACCAGTACGGAGATCGCAAGTAAGATTTCCGGTCGTCGGAGTCGCCTGGACGAGCGGTACTGTCAGATGCGAATGAATCGCGTGCGCTGTCCCGAGAGCCTCGAGTACCATGTCTTCCTCTGGGAGGCGCATCTTCGTCATCGCGATAAGCTTCAAATTGCCCATGGCCATTGTGTCTATCCCGTTCCCGTGATCTGCTCCGACCATCACCTCCAACAGTCCCGTAATGATTCACAGAGGAAGCCCCAGACCGATTCCGCCTCCGTTCGGCTTCCTTCTTGATCTTGTTCTGTTCCCATTCTCGAGTGATGCGAATATGCGCATAGCGCTGGATATTGAGCGCCACGGAGATCATCACGTTGCCGATCAAAGCAGTCACAATACCGATAAGCGATGACCACCTCTCCATGTTTCCATCATCGTCGCCATGACCAGAAGGGACTTGCGAGGTTGAGTTCGAGAAAGCCGAGTAAGTGTGCGTTGAATAGGAGGTCGAATACGCGGTTGCGGCGGAAGGCGCGATAGTCGACGAGACAAGAGATTTGAGCAATCCAGCTACCAGGGGATGCTGTTGCAAATCCATCATGTCGACAGAGTATGGACCACACCGAAATAAGCAAGCGCGGTGGTAAACTCGGTGTCCCGCCCGAGATCTCCTCCTGAAGCCGCCCGAAGCCGAACTCTCCAAGCAGTGATAGTTCGTCTTGTATCAGGTCGCGGTTGGGCGAAAGCTCTTCACAACACGATAGGCAGCATCTTGGAGCAGACAGCAGGGGAATATCCGGTCAACTGTCGTTTCCGAAGGTGCCTCGCAGTCGTGTGTAGAAAGTCGGAGTGTGTTGGCGGCACCGCGCGGAGAGAAAGCGAGCGGAGAGATGCTGCTGTGTCAGCACCAAACGGCCGTTTCTTTCTTCTACTTAGCTCCTTGCGCCAAGGACCCCGCCTATCGCTAGACTCGCGCCAGTAAAACTGCGCTCAAGCCAAAATACGCGCGAGGTCAAAGCACTTATTGCTGGTCTTGGTGGTCGTTATTGGTAGTTGGGGCGGGCTCAAAGTCCAGTGCAGATCGCCTAGCTCCAGCAGCGCAAGAAAAGAGGGGAACATTCCATAGCAAAATACGCAAGGAAGGATACCATACGCAGCTTGTTTCGTCGAGAATCTTACAATTCTACGAAGTACTTTTTTTATTGTGGAGGTGGCCTACATTGATTCTACTTGTTTGTCTTTCCATGGCAGAGATCGACCAGAATAGCTACAGGTACTAGGTCGGTATAGTGTAGCCTAATCCTACAATCAAAAATCATAGAATCACTCATAAACCACACATCTGTTGATCACTATCATACTCCCGTTAGCCTATTAGCACATAGGTAGCTCTTTAGCCAGGGCAAGGCTGTGATTGCGAGTCTACGGAGTACCAGCTAAGAAATATACAACCTTAAACAGATATACTTCCCTCGCACTACCGGGGGATATAAGGGGGGAAAACAGTCAAGTGGATGGATGGGATCGAAAGCAATCTCTCTCCCACTAGAACAATCCTTCGCTGACGAGGTCCAACTGTTTATACCAATATACCTAGAAGTCGTGGCTCAGCCATTGTCCAAATCGCGGGAACAAGATCATGAACGTAACACGTATGGTAGTTCGCTTCATTTGGGGTCCAGTGCACAGGCACAGATATGAAATCGTGGGATTATAATACATATGTTCAAATCAAATCCATCATCATCGGCGTGCCTTCTTCTTCTCTGGCCCCGGCTCCTCATCATCGCTCAACTCCGCATAAATCGCATTTGGTTGAGTCTCCTTGTACGCGCGGGTAAAGATAGGATCTTTCTCAGCCTTCTCGGCATATTTCAGGAGTGCCTCTCGCGGATCCTCGTCACGCATGGAACTGAGAGGAATATTATCACGGATATACTTCTCATCAGACTGGGAATTGGCGAAAGGCGTCACCTGCGGCATGTGTGGGCGTCGCGGGTCCCTGGACCGACCGGATGCCGTCAATCCGATGGTTGGGTGACGAGCTGCAAAGGTTGCGGAGCTGTAATGTGGGACACCATCGGAGCCGACGACCACGGAGTCACCAGAAAGTCCGGAAGATAGGTCTGTCGTGAGGGTTGGGTTGTCGTCTACATGGCGGCGCTTGGGGGCCTTGGACATAACCAGGGCGGCTCCCTTGGTAGACATTGTGGGGTTATAGAGGACGTGAGTTTCGGCATTCGCAGAGCCAGTCAAGATTTGGTTGAGCTTCTCATGCCACAGAACAGTGATCAATGGCGATCCCGGAGTGACGGGTGTGACTAGTTCTGGCTTCAACGTAGCGGGGTTGAGAATGTGCAAGTGACCCGTTTCAGAGCCGACAATGACATTTGCCGAGCTCGGCGAGAATTGAATGTTCGAGGTAGGATACCGGAAGGATGTCGATGGGTGGGTTACGGTTGTAATTGGTGACTTGAATTTCCGAGTATCCCACAGCTTGATAGTGTCGTCTCCGCCTCGGCTGATAACAAGTCGTCCGTCGGCGCTGATATCCAAGCCACTTGTCCAAGTATCTCGAGTATGCGCGTCCCGGACTTCACCACTAGGTCGGTTGAAAGGACCATTACCGCTCCACATGACCAGGCTTCCGTCGAGAGCCGCAGCAACCAGGATGTTAGACCCTCCCTGTTTTGGAGAACCCCAGGCCACGGCGGTCACCTTGGTCCGTCCGGCAGACCCGGCGACCCTGGACTTGTGCACAATGACCTCCTTCTGGGAGCGGCCAACATTGACATCCCAAATCCGCACAGTACTGTCCGATCCAGCCGTAGCACAGAGGTTCTCGTCTGTGGGACACCAAACGCCACTGGAGACCTCCGAGGTATGACCCTTTGTATGGTGCGAATCCCGGAGGTACATGTCACCCTTCACAAACTCCGTCAGGGTCTCGCCATCTCGACTCAGAATTCGCGGCTGGGCTGTGGCAGGAACAACTAGAACATGACTAGGTGAAAGCGGATTGAAACCAACGTAGTTGATGGCGTGAGTGTCTTGAGCCGCTGATTGCTTCTTCACAGATGGATCGACAGACTTGAATGCGCGGATAGTTGAGGGTGTCATGGAGGCAAAGTCGTGGAGCTTCAGTGTGCAATCAGTGGAACCTGTAATTAGTCGCGCCCCCGAGGGGTCCACGGTCATAGTTGTCACAGCGCGCTCATGGGTCTTCAAGACCAGCTCATGCGAAACAGGGAATTCATCCTCATCCTGCTCATCGCTGGAGTCGTCATCATCATCATCAGAGTCTTCATCACTGTCTTTGGGTTCTTGTGGCCTCTTTTCTGTCGCGACAGGTCCAGCTGTGACGGGCGCGTTCAGTTCGGAATCAGTGAGTGGCTTCGTTGCCGAGACCTCTGTTCGTCTGGATCGATCGATTTGAGATTCTATGTCCACTGATTTCTGTTGTTTCCCAAAACCGGAGGGAAAGAACTTTTTAAACGCTTCCTCGTCGAATCCGTCCATGTTTTAAGGTGTGAGATGATGCGCTGAGGAAGAACTTGTGCCGCCGATAAGGCTGTCCTGGGTCCACTATCGAGCTTGTTTGCATAGTTTGCACCTCGGTCGTTCTAGGCTCGATGCCTCCCTGGTTAGGTATGTACTATGTATGTAGTAGTTTGAACAAGAATAGACAAACACAACGGCGATTCTACGGGCGATAATGAATGAGGGGAACATTTCACAGGCGATGAATTACGATACAAGACAGACTACAAATTTGATAGAGGTAGATAGGAGTATCAATGCATGCTCTGCCCACAGATCATGGGTTCCATTAAAATACACACATCAAGCAGAGAAGTTTCCGACGTAGATAAATATCATCTTTCGCCGAGCACTATCTATCGCTTACAAGTACAAGCCCTCCACAGGGCCACCGTCCTGTTTCGTCTTCATGATGCGCTCACGGGCCGAACGGAAGTCGTCCATCTGTACCCTCATGCGACGCTCCCGCAGAGCCATGAGACCAGCCTCAGTACAAATTGCCCGAATGTCCGCACCGGAGAGATCGTCCTTCTGGTTGATGAACTCGTCGAGGTCGACATCGTCGCTGAGGGACATCTTCGATGTGTGGAGGGTGAAAATCTTCTTCTTGGTGTTTTCTACAGAAGAAACATGTTAGTCATGGTATTATCCAAGGAATGGAAATGAAGTGAAACTTACGGTCGGGGTTCTCGAAGAGAATCTTTCGATCAATACGACCAGGACGAATCAAAGCGGGATCCAGAGTCTCAATCTTGTTAGTGGCCATGATGACCTTGACATCACCGCGATCATCGAAACCATCAAGCTGGTTAAGCAGCTCCAGCATAGTACGCTGAATCTCACGCTCACCACCTGACGTGGAATCGTAACGCTTGGTTCCGATGGCATCGATTTCGTCGATGAACACGATGGATGGGGCGTGCTCGGCGGCAACGGTGAAGATCTGGCGCACCAACCGCGGACCATCGCCGAGATACTTCTGAATCAGCTCGGAGCCGACAATGCGCAGGAATGTGGCACTCGTTTGGTTCGCGACAGCCTTCGCCAAGAGCGTCTTTCCTGTTCCGGGTGCACCGTAGAGGATGACACCCTTGGGTGGCTTAATACCCATCTCCTCATACAACTCAGGATGCAGAAGTGGCAACTCGACGGCTTCTCGGACTTCCTGAATCTGGGATTCCAGACCACCAATATCGGCGTATGACTCGGTAGGTGCCTTATCCAGCTTCATCACAGACACCAGCGGATCAGACTCCTCCGTCAACACACCAACGACCGACACTGATTTGTGATGTAGCAGAATGCTGGCACCCGGCTCTAGCAGATCCTTGTCGACGAAGGACATGATTGATACGTAGTACTCAGGGCCAGTCGCGCTGGAGACGATGGCATGGTCATCATCAATCAGCTCCTCCAGGTTACCAACGCCCATGGGGCTGCCTCGCATATCATCAACCCGACTCCGCTCATCCGCATTGCGGTCTGACACCTCTGGATCTTCAGTTCGAGCAGGACCTTGGGCAGCCTGGGCCTTGGCTTTACGCAGTCGCTCCATATTCTCAACGTATTCCTCCTCTAGCAGCAGGTGATCGTGCACTCGTTGCATTCGGAGGTAGCGCAGCTTACATCTCGACGTAGGGTAGATGTCTGGGAGCTTCGAGGCAGTACTGGGCCCGGCAGCCTTGCGCTTCCTCCGGCCGATGCGAGTGGTAGGGGGTGGTGGTGGCTCGTACTTGGGCTTGTCCTTCTGCAGGGCGCGGCGTTAGAGCTGTCCAGTGGGTACGGATTCCAAGGGAGATCATACCTTCTTGTCCTTATCATCACGTCCATCGCCTCCAGGGCCACCGCCCATGTTAGACTGTTGGTTACCCTGTTCGATCGCGCATGTCAGTGAACTTGATCCGGATGGACGGACATCGACCAGGCGTTGAGACTGACCATGTTTGTAAGCCAGCGACAGGAGCTCTGTCAGCGGCTAGTGGGTAAATTTGGAAGTGGTGACGAGTTGCAACAAGATCCGAGCTTGATGAGGGGGAATGGGGATGGATAGGCTGTTGGAAGGGGTGGGATGACAATGCAGTTGGAGAGGTTGTTGGTGCTCGGGGGTGAGCAAGCTGGAAGCTGTTGCCATCACACCACGTGACTGTTGACACCTGAGGCTGAGATATGCGGTCATGGCTGCCTTTGTGCCTTATCCTGAGTCCGCGGTCCCTCTTTTCCATGCAGCTTCCGGCAACAAGCAAGACAATTCAAATCCAGACCGGCAACCGATTGGCCTAATAGTTTCAGTGTGCTATATAAGGCTGCCTTGGTCTTTAAACTGATATAACCTCGATTCCGAAGCTTACTGCGGTTTTCCGGAGCTAGTCTTTAGCTAGGCTGTGCTTCATACTTCCCCTCCATTAGTGAGATTCCAGAGCTTCAGCTGGCGATTGATCGTTTGCTACTGTGTTAGTATGCATTCCTCTCTATATCTATCCTAGGCACTGTGATTTCAAGATTGAAATTCTAAGCAACCTTTCACATAGACTCCGAGTCCAATCGTCTTCATCCAAGCGCTTTCCGCCGCTGGCGAGCACACGATCACCTGTCCTGCTTAGCGCACTACAGTTTACACCTCGCATATCCTCTCCTTCAACGTGAACTGGATCTCATCCGAGCTCACGATACACCATGGCTGGCAATCGGACTCGGCGTATCGCCAAGGAATTAGCCGATATCCATGCCGACGCCCACTCGCAAATCACCGCGGAGCCTATCGGCGGGCAGGATGATGTGACACACCTTCGAGGAATCTTCCCAGGGCCTCCTGATACTCCCTACGAAGGTGGTCTTTACAAAGTTGACATCAAGATTCCCACCGACTATCCTTTCCGGCCTCCACTCATGAAGTTTGAAACCAAAGTCTGGCATCCGAATGTTAGCAGTCAAACTGTGAGTGGTCCTATAAATGCAAGGTTGAGACACATAAAAACAGTTACTCATTCATGATTTCAGGGTGCTATTTGTCTTGATACTCTCTCCAGTGCTTGGTCCCCCGTTCTTACTATCAAGTCCGCTCTGATCTCCTTGCAGTCGTTGCTGAGCACCCCAGAGCCAAAGGATCCGCAAGACGCAGAGGTTGCAAACATGATGCTACAAAGGCCAGAGGAGTTCAAGCGTGTGGCACGTGAATGGGCTGTCATTTACGCAGGTGCCCCTTCAGATGGGTCAGACCCTCAAGCAGGGACGGCAGAATCGCCCTTCACGATTGAAGATGATTCTCTTGCCCAGTAAGTAATGAATGTATACTAGCCGAGGAAAGTATACGCTAACCCTAAGACCAGGTACAATGGTTATGACAAGGGACTGGTTGACAACTTTGGTGCTATGGGATTCCAAGTACCGGATATCGTAAGAATATTTGAAGAACTTGGGATTAACCAGCGGAGTCACCAGCTGGACGAGGGTCAAGTCGATGATGTTTGTGCACGCCTGCTCGCAGGTGTATGATCTCGCTGAAATTTATTGCATTGCTCTGGTGTCTAGGATGGACACACAAAGGATTAAATCAGAAAGAGACATTGAGCTGTACCACTTCCTGGCATTCTTTAGAAGAAACTAGAAGTAAGAATTTGTGTCTATCGTAGTATATAGAGTAGTTTGTATGTTTGCTCCTCTTATCGATAAGCCCACTCAAAGCCGACCTTGCTCAACCTCCGCCGTGTAAGGTGATCTTAACATTCCTTTTCCAAGCAGGACAATTATCGCCGGCTTTTGATCTCACAGTCAACAACTCAAATACTCCATTGCTGTTCACAAAAGCAAATCTTCGAAGCACTCCCTCCCCCAATCACTCGTGCAATCACCTACCCCGCGGCGGAATGCAAGGCTTTCTTTGAACCGCCAACATGATCGAAGACGACATCTACCGCACATCCTCTCAATTCCGACTCTGGTCCTATACTGAGAGCTCATTGAAATCTCTGCGCACCACGACCAACAATATCGCAAGTGAGCGAGTGCGTGCCGCGCTGCGTCGAGCTCGAGAACGCCATCTCTCCGCCACACCCTCTGCGACAGGAACACCACAGCCAGGAAGTGACGCGGAGGAGAAAGATATCGAATGTTTGACACCCGAGGAAGAGCTTGTACTGGTTCGATACTATTGTGAGAAGACAGTCGAGCTGGGCGACACATACAGACCACCACTTCCTACCAATGTCCGAGTAAGTCATCCAACTGCCAATTACCAAGGACACCGGCCTCAAAGCTATGAACCCTACCAGCTAGAATAGCATAATACTCACATATATCACTTCCCCCGCCAGGCCACCGCAATTCAATACCTCCGTCGCTTCTACCTAACAAACTCCCCAATGACCTACCACCCCAAATCCATCATGGCCTGCGCCCTCTTCGTCGCCACAAAAACAGACAACTACTACATGTCCCTCCGGTCCTTCGCCGAAGGTATCCCCGGCGACACAACCCCCGACGATGTCATCGCCCCAGAATTCCTCCTCATGCAAGGCCTCCGCTTCACATTCGACGTCCGCCATCCCTTCCGCGGCCTCGAAGGCGGCGTCATGGAACTTTCAGCCATAGCCCAAGGCCAGGGTAAACCAGCACCACACCTCCCACAACATACACCGGAAAGCCTGAAGGAAGGACTTCTCTCTCTTGCGCCCCCGCCCGTCCCAACATCTTCAATCACAGACCGTATCGGTCGTGCACACGGTGCTACGCGCGAACTGCTTAAATCCGCTGCGCAGATGACAGACGCGTATTTCCTCTATACACCCTCGCAGATCTGGCTGGCAGCTTTCCTCATCGCGGATAGACCCCTAGCCGAATTCTACCTCGACACAAAACTAGGCGGTCCCATTGACCCAACCGCCATGGAGACAGATACGTCTAACCCGCTCTCCGAGCTCCGCACAAAAGTCCTCAAAGTCCTAGCGGATTGCGCCGCACTTCTACAATCCTATGCGCCTCTCTCATCGGACCCAGATCAAATGAAGAGTCTCAAACGTATCGCGAAGAAGCTGTATCATTGTCAGAATCCCGAGAAGGTCAATTTGAAGCGTGATACCGCGGCGCCGCGGCTGACGCCTTCTGTTGATGCGGGGACTGTTACGTCGGAGAGTGAGACGGAGCGGTTGGCGAAAAAGCGGAAGTTGGAGATGGAGCAGAAACAGCGTGGGGGGCATGATGTGTTTGGGCCGGAGTTGGTTCCGGATCGGACGAGGCATTGATGGGTGCGGTGGTGGTGGCTGCTATATAGGAAGGAGATAGAATGACGATCCTACGAGCCTCGGTTGGGCGCGATCTTCTCAAAAGAGGTAATGCATCCATCTCGAACTACATGCTCAAGTGGTATTTTGGTCACTACGACTCTAACGAATCTCATACGGGAAACATGTAAGCGCGAACAAGAACTAGTCATTTCGCAAATCTATGAGACCACAGCCTCAATCAAAAGCAACTAGACTAGACCCTCTATCAAACACGATGCAACCAGCAAAGCAGGCGAAAATAAACAAAAAGAGATTCAAGGAAACTTAAGTTTCGACAATCCAGCGGTATTATATCCGCCACGATGTCGAGGGGGAATGAGGTTCATGACAGCAAGCAAGGAAACAGAACAGATATAGGGGAAAAAATAAGTGGGAAAATGATGAACAAAAAACCATCATCCTGTCTCCCACCTGCCCCAGAGTATGTAGGGGAAGGCGAGGAGCAGGAACGGGAAAGCGGGCAACAGCCCGGTCTAAAAACCAATCCAACTTTTTATAGCGTGGGGCATTGCAGTTCCCTCAATTCACGTCTAGCATTTCGTCGTCATCAGAGATAGGAAAGGGGGGAAAGAGATGTGTGTGGGACAGAACATAGATGTCTGCTGTTTAGACGGCACCGGCGGAGACCATCTTGTCACGCAGGTACTTCTTGTACTGGCCGATGCTGCCATCCCAGCGGCGGACGGTCTTGTTCTCACAGACCAGGATGTCCTTGGCGATCTTGTCCAACAGACGGAAATCGTGGGAGACGACGACGACACCACCGTTGAAGGCGTTGATGGCATCAGCCAGGGAGTCGATGGTGGGAATGTCGAGACCGTTGGTAGGCTCGTCAAGCAGAATCATGTTGGGGGACTCAATAGCGAGCAGGGCAAAGACGATACGACTCTTCTGACCCTCGGACAGGGTACCCATGATGGCGGTCTGAGACTCACCAGATAGACCGTAGCGGCCGAGCTGCTGGCGCCAGTACTGGTAGTCCTGGGACTTCTCGGGGAACTTGTCGCGGACGAACTCGAGGGAAGACTTGGTCAGGTCGAGCTGCTCCGCAGAGTGCTGAGAGTAGACACCGAGCTTCAAGTGAGTGTGACGGCTGACGGTACCACCGATGGGGCTCAGCTTGCCGGTCATCAGACGCAGCAGAGTAGACTTGCCAACACCGTTGGGGCCGACCAGGGCGGTACGGGAGTCCATGTCAACACCAAGGTCGAGGTGTTCGTAGAGGGTGTCCTCCCATTCACCAGAGTAGGAGAAGCTGACATCGTCGAAGGACAGGACGGGAGGGGGCAGCTTCTCAACATCGGCGAAGCGGAAAGTGAAGACACGGTCGGGGATGACGGGCTGGATGAAGCCATCGGCCTCCATCTTGTCGAGAATCTTCTGGCGAGACTTGGCCTGACGGACCAAGTTGGCATAGGTACCGGCGGAGGCAATGAACTTCTTGATGTGGGAAATTTCTTCCTGCTGCTTCGTGTAGGCCTTCATCTGGTTGGTCTCCTGCTCGGAGCGAGTCTTGTGGTAAGAATCGTAGTTACCTCCGTAGTAGAGGAGCTGCTTCATGCGCATATCGATCATGTTGGTGCAGACACCGTTCAGGAAATCCATGGAGTGAGAGACCAGGATGAAGGTACGGTCCCACTTCTTGAGATACTCCTCGAGCCACACACAGGCCTCGAGATCCAAGTGAGCAGTGGGGTCATCGAGCAGAAGCAGCGAAGGCTTGACGAACAGGGCCTTGGCGAGGGCCACACGCATACGCCAACCACCGGACATATCCTTGGTCTTCTTGTGAATGGTGACCTTGTTGAAACCGAGACCAGTCAAGATCAGAGACGCACGAGTGTGGAAGGTGGAGGGGTCCATCTTGTCCATACGCTATTCATAATTTTGGTCAGCATATCGTTCATATACATCATGTCGCACAGATACAGCCCGGCAGGCTGCAAAAGGTTGAACTCACGTCGTACAGATCCTCGAGAATAGGGCTCTCAGGACCATCCTGCTCGAGAATCTCCTCGGCCTTCTTCTCCATGGCATCAAGCTGAGCTTGAGCCTCATCCACAACCCACTCCAGGGCACCCTTATCAGTGACGGGAGCACCCTCGTTCAAAAGGTACAGATCGATGTGCTCGGGGAAGGGGAACTCGCGGGTCGCAATAGCCTTGAGGAGGGTAGACTTTCCGCAACCGTTCTCACCAAGCAGACCGTAACGACGGCCGAAGTTGAGCTCGAGGGTAGAGTCGGTGAAGAGAACCTTTCCGTGGAACACCAGGGAGGCGGAGGTGATCTTGACGTCGCGGGAGGCGGGCAAAGACGAGAGCACACCGGTAGTGACACGATCGGACAGACCGTGCTTGTCCAACTGTGCGGTGAGCTTCTCGACATCCTTCATCTTAGCATCGGTGGTGGCGGGCTGCTCATCACCGTTGGCATCGGCCTCGACGACGGGCTCCTCCTCCTTCTTGGTGCCAGCCTTCTTAGCCTTCTTGTCGCCAGTTTCGGCGCGCTTGGCCATACGGGCGGCCTTGGAGGCAGAAACCATGTTGGCGGTTTAAATGTGGAAAAAAAGGAATTGGTTGAGAAAGAGGGCGGGGGAGGGGGGGGGGGGGGAGAAAGGAGGGGAGGGAGGATGAGAAAAGAGGATCGAGTGAGGGAAAGATCCGTAACAATAGTCGAAGAGATTGAAGGCAAAGAAATGCAAAAAGAGACTGAAGTGGAGCGCCTGGCGGGGCGGAGAGTAGAGGGGCGAAACAACTCGAGTGGAAGTCGAAGTGGGGGGGTTTTGGGCGAGCCCTTATCGATTAGAAAAAGTTGGCCTTGGAAATTTCAGTTCTCGCTGTTCAGTTACCGGGGGCTCCTGAAAGATAGAAGATTAATTAGAAAGAAAGACGACTCGGATTATCTTTTCTTTTTGAAAACCTCGACCGTGGATCGTAAATGAGAGGCAACAAAAATTCAACCTGGTGGGCCGTCAGGGCCTGCACCAAGAGCGCTGATTTGCTGTAGGCCGACCGGGGACTGCTGGGGACGTCACCGCACGGTTGGGCAGAAGTTACTGTCCCGAGAGCCTGAGGCCACAACGGCCTGAGAAGAGTGGCGTTAAGGTGTCAAGGTGTCAACCTTTTTTGCCGCTGAATTGCGACGAGTCTGGTTGGTTGGAGATAGGGATGTCTTCGGCTTAACCTAGTTGAGTTAGCACCATCTCTCCAGGAAGATTGTACGAGATGCTGGGACAGAGGATAGATCGTGGTTGGTCCGTTGACCTAATCGTTATCATGAATTATGTATGTACAAGATCCCTCTCCATCTCTTTTCCTTTTAGATTCTGTCACTGATCTTCTCCAGCACTTGTCTCTCCTCAACGGACAAGAACACTCCATCAGGGACCAGAATCTCGCCTCGCTCGATCACAATCCGACGAGGAACATCAGTCAGGCTCTCCTCATAATGGCTGGGCACATCTAAACCAGCCTTGTGATGGATCTTCGCTTCATCTTCGGCCTTTTTCCTCGCGAGGGGATGTGACGTCCACCAGTACAACGGGTATTGTCGCTGGATATTGTTGACAATCAATGCTACCACTTGCATCAGGACCACCCCCAGCATCATGACCGGGAATAAAAACCAGCCCAGGCCCACCATCTGCTCATTAGTGACTGCCAGAAGGGCCGTCGCACCCGCCGGCGGGTGTACGGTACCAGTCAACAGCATGGCGGCAGTGGTGAGCCCACAGGCTAGAGCCCCGCCAAGCGAAGTGTACTGTTCAGCATGGGGACTTAGAGCAAAGAGCTTCGAGATACTAATGCCCATCAGACAAGCCCACATCTGACTGAAGAAGGCATTACGGGGTTGTGCAAAGGGCGACTCGATCGCACAGAACTCGATGACGGCAGCAGCACCCTAGTCATTCCCCACCGTTAGCCAGATGGAGCACGAAAGGTCACGACGAGCGCGGAACTTACAAAACTTCCCACGATGGCTGGTGCGTCTCGAGCTTCGAAAGATGGGATGCGCGCCGATACTTCGGCGACCAGGGCTACTCCGCAGAACGATCCGACCAGCGACCAAAAGGCGATTACTACATTCCCTAGCGGTCGCGGTGCACTTTCCCGATAACCCAGGAAATGGGAGATTTGCCGGGGCAGTAGGTACAACCTAGGCGCTGGCACCCAAGGGTTGATAAGCCGATCAATGTCCACATGCCATGTCCTGACGTCGGTCAGAGTCATCGGCCCATGCAAAGTCTGCGACATGATGACAGAAAAAAAAAATCCCCCCCGAGTCGTGTGTCGTGGCACGACGTCCGCCAAACGAATATCAAAAAGGCGTGTTTATGTATGTGCTAACCAGGTACCCGACGGATAGGATAACGGCACCACCCTCACTCGAAGAAATGAAACTCTTCAGAGAAAGTTCAACTCCCCTGGAAAGGAAACATTGAGTAAAGGCAAGACATTCATCCTCTCGCCCGTGTCCCTCACGAATTTCTCTTTCTCCTCAATGTGCCGGACTAGCCGTGTCGTCGTTACGCTTCAGTTTCTCCGCGGACCAGGGCCTACCCGTTTCAAAAAGCTTTGCTTCAACGTCACATCGGTTCGGTCCCGGGCTCTGTGCTGCTGGTGGGAGTATTTGCCTACCAGTCATTGCGTTTGCATTTGGTAACAGAAATTCCCCTTTGGGCCTTAGTGGCTTGGCATTTGATGATGTCACTTTTGAGATCCCGAAACCATTGTAGGACAGTGCGGTGCGGGTAGGTGGTATGTAAGGGATTGCGGAGGATAGGTTTGTGTTTCAGCCAGTAGATTTAGAGAGATGTGAATGTGAGATCTAAGTGATTGGTTATTCCACGTGGGCTTTCTAATCGTAGATTTGATAAGGTAGGGTCGAACGCCTCTAAAGCTCGGACGAAGCTCGGACAGTAGGGCTGATGTACATACTCCCGCGCGGAGTATACTCGGTCACAAGGATATCCTGGTTTAGATACGGTGTTACTCTTGCGGTGAGGATTCTTGCATAGACTGTCCTTCTCATCTTGGGTATCAATCTCGAGTCGAATGATAGACTGAACATAAGCGACTAAGAAAAACAACATCAAACACATTAAGAAAGGCCTTTAATGAGACAAAGTTGAAGTATATTTGAGTTGACCTGTTCCTCTCATCTCTAGATCAGACTTTTGAATTGCTAATATAAATCCTACCATAAAGCCATTGTATATATCATCCCGTTAATTCCATTACCACTGACCCGGCTGAACTAGGATCATCCATCCTCACCCACACCCTCACTCTCAACCACACCAGTCAAACCCTCTCACATCCCTCTCCCTCTACTCTCACCACCCCCTCAAATATCAGACCTCACCGACATTCCTCCAACAACCCCCCTCAACCCCCTGAAACGGTAACCCCACACACCAAGCCCTGGGATACTCCATCCCCCACTTCGCCATCAAACACCTCAAATCCTCCTCACAACCCGGCACAACATTAACAAACACCCGATCCCCATGGGACATCGGTTCCGAGTGCACCGCACCTTCATCCTCGCCAACACGGAAGAAAACGCATTCCCCGCGTTGTGCTTGGACAACACCCTCCCCGTCGAAATCACTATCTCCACAATGACCATCCCCATCACCATTGCATTGACAATTGCGGTACCTGCCAAGCGCCGCGGCAAGTGTAGCCCGTACAGACTCTGCCGCTGAAGCACAGCCCACACAGCGAATAGAGAGGCAAATGTGATCTGGGTTCGCGGAGCGGATGGTCATTTTGGTTGTTCGTTGGAGGGCGCGTGCTTGGGCGTTGAGATGGGGGGCGATGAAGAGTGTTCCTGGGCCGAGGAGGGTGGTGGTAAGTTTCCAGTTTGTGGGGTTGAGCGAGGAACTGGTTATTTGGACGGAAGGGGGTGTTAGTGTTGGTTGTTTTTCGTTTGCAGTGTTCAGAGTCGTAGAGAAATTGTACTCTTTGCTGGATTTGCGGAAGTGGGAGAATGATGACGTTGTTCGTTTGTGGAATTTGGTCGCATTGGCGAAGGAGGGGAGTAGAGAGCAGCGGTTTTGAGATTTAGATTCGGATTGGGACTCATTGGATGACCTGGGTGAGAAGAATAGATCATCCGTGTGCCATCGCGGGATATCGAATTCGTCGGAGCCTTGGCTTGCGCGTATTGTCAGCCAGTAGGTTGATATATTGTTTGCTGCGAGGAATTCGTGGACGAATCGTAGAAACGAGAATAATGGGTCCACGATTGAGCCGTTGACGGTGGCTTGGGCCCAGGTATGGAATGAGGAGGGCAGGTTCTTTTCGTTCAGGGGGAGGAGGGGCCCGCAGTATGTCCACGATGAGGTTGCATTGAGGGTGACATCGTCGTCTGTCGTTGACGATGGTAGTTGTTGTTGATCATAGTCGATCTCGTCCCATTTGGTTGGATGGGAGAGGATCTTGAACTCTGGGAGTGAGCTTGCGTCCATGGTTTATCGGATATCGGAGCTGGTCCTAGCTTCTTAAGCTCAGCCTTGTTTCTGGAGTTCCGATTGAAGTGGAGATCAACTTGTCAGGAACACAGTGATCTTCGTTTTCGATCGTAGATCGTAGATGGAGGATTTCCTTCACTGGACAGTGGTTAGTTCAAGGAAACAGGCAGAGTCGCACTTGAAAGAATTCTCAGGCTGCGCTCTTGGCTCGGACCTCCCAAGCCATTTGACCTCCTGCATGACGCCCATGTGACTGCGTTATTTCGAGGGCTGCAAGCTAGTGAAAATGTGGCTTGGCCACGCCGTACATTAGCATTTTCATCGTGGGCCTCCCGCTGGGTGAGATGATAGAACTATGGCGGACTGGCGGTAATGGTAGCCCTAGAGCCTCTGATGTGTTAGAAGGGTGGAGTGATTCCGGGTTTGGGCAGCAACTTGGCCGGTGAGGGAACCAATGAGAGAGCACTTTTGTGGCAGAGGGCGAGGAATTTGAAGATGTTGCAGAATTGTTTTTAAGTTGGAATTTTGACTAGCAGATACCTGACTCGTTACTCGATGGGGTCTGGATTTTGTTTATTGGTGGTTGATTCGATTTGAAGCTTGCGTGAGGAGTGGAACAGACGATGGCTGCTTTTCGGACCCCATCTCCATCGAAATAGTTAGACTAAAGGAGCTTTGCCAAGCTGTCAGCATCACCCTCACATCATCACGGCCAATTGCCGGAAATTCTGCATCCCCTGAGCAGTGAGCAGTCATACGAACAATTCATACAACCCAAAATGCAAATGTATATCCAATTTCAATGTCTATCAAGTATCCGCTAATCATCACTGTCGTTTCCATTTATATACATTCCATCCCTCCCAATCTCAGACATCCAGAGTCTTGCCAGTGGCAGAGCTCTCCCGAGCCAGCTCAATCAGACGAATGACCTGAGCCGCCTCGGCGCCACTGGCGGGGAGATCGCCCTCACCACCGAGAGCCCGGACCAACTTGCGGTAGTACTCGGTGTAGGTGGGGGGCTCCACGGTAGGAACGACCTCCTTGACGGGCTTGCCGTCCTGGATGGTGGTCAGAGTACCGTAGCGCTCGCGGGGTTCACGCCCGTAGCCGTTATCCTGGGGCTTGACGCCTGCCTTGAGCTGGTCTTCTTGGATATCAAGGTGGAACTAGGGGGGACGTTAGCATGCGACACTCCTTGCGTATCGTCCAATACCGACGACTGGTTGAGGAACATCTCATCTCACCTTCTTGAAGCTACCCTTGTCGCCTCGCACCCAGAAGCGCAGCTGCTCCTCCTCGGGGCTGACTACGGTTGCCTTGGCGGTGACAAGAGTACCGTTGGCGTAGTGCAGCAGGACGGTGAAGGAGTCCTCAAAGCCCGAGGTGTTGTGCTCCCGCGCCGAGCCGATGAAGCCGGTCACTCGCTTGGGGAGTCCCAGGAGGTGAACGGCCTGGTCAAGCAGATGGGTGCCCAGGTCATACACAGCAGAGCCACCGGGAATGACCTTGTTCTTCCACTTGTGAGCATCGGCAGAGGGTTCCTCGGGACGGTGGCGGTCGAAGTGGGTTTCGAACTCGGAGATGCGGCCGAGGGAGCCGTTCTTGACCAGCTTGGAGAGGGTGACGAAGTCGGCGTCCCAGCGACGGTCTGGATAGGCGCGTAGCGCAGTTAGCATTGCAATTGACAAGTATAGCAGGGAGTTGAGATGGGGGGAGGCGTACTCTGGTACACGGCGAGCAGCTTGTTCTGCTTGTTGGCAATGGCGACGAGCTCATCGGCTTCCTTGAAGGTGGGGGTGAACGGCTTCTCGCAGACGACTACAGCACGCGAGTTAGTTCAAGCTCGTGACCATTGCAGATTGTCAATGTGGTACTTACCGTGCTTGCCAGACTCCAGGGCCTGCTTGACCAGGGCAAAGTGCGAGTCTGGGGCGGTGGTGATAATCACCACGTCGACTGCGGGGTCCTGGAACAGCTCGTCGGTGGTGCGGTAGGACTTGACACCGGGGTGGTCCTTCTCCGCATCATCTTCGGGCTTGGGGGTACGCTGGACGACCGCGTACAGCTTCAGCTCGGGGATTTGCTCGACGAAGGGGATGTGGAAGATCTTGGCGCTGAAGCCGTAGCCGACGACGCCAACATTGTAGGACTTGGTGGCCATGATGTCACCAGAAGGGATATAGAAGGATAAAAAGTTGGAGAAGGGGGAAGTGAGGTAGACTGTAAAGTAAACCGCAGGAAATACAAGGGATTGTAGAATGGATTGTAGAGAAGAACTAATTTCCAAAGACAGGGGCAGTCATGGCATCTTATATTGGTCCTTCGCGGAGTTTGCACGCCGATGCGGGGAGGTGGAAGGTCCTGGCGACGGCAACGTTTGGGAGAGCCCCGCCCGACCCAAACAGAACAGCCAAAGACCGCCATTTTCTGTCAGATGGGGCAACGTGCAGCTGTACAGTTTCCATTTCCAGTCTCCAGTCTCCAGTCTCCAGTCCTGGCTGCTTGCTAATCCGAATTGTTGCTTTCATTTCAGAATTGTCTGTCTCATCCTCTCGTTCTGTCATTCTCAGACAACTGGATCCGTTCCATCGTGGTCTCGTCTCGTCCCCACCGAGCTGCCTGGTCGTCATTTCCTTCTGGCCACCACGATGGCTCTATGCCTCCTCTACCCCCACACACCGGGTGACTTCGATGGCATCCTATCAATCAGATTAGCAATCGCTTCCAACGGAAATTTTCCAAAGACAAGCGATGATCTCAAATGACTCACCCGTTGTCCCTCCGGCTGTCGCAACACACTCTCATACTGGAGATTAGGATCCCCAATAACCTCAAAGGCAGGCGTATCACCCTCGGGCATGAAAGAATTGACAGCGCGCTCCCGTATACCCTCAGTATTATACCCCTTCGTAGGCCCTCGCTTCGCAGCCTCCCGCTTCTGATCAACACTGCTCCGCACATACTCTAGGTACGGCGGGTTCCCCGGATGAATCACATTATCAGCCGCAAGCACCGAGCCAGGAACGATCATACCCAGGTGCTCGCACAGCTTCAAATCCGTGGTATACGCCGGCTTATAATGGTCAATAAAAATGAGCTCGATCTTGGTCACGTCGCCGCTGCGATACAACTTATCCAGCGACACGTCGCTCCGACCAACAATGATCCGCACAAAGTCGCGTAGACCAGCCAGCTCGATGAGCATGTTCGCAATGGCCGCCCATTCCGGGTTCAGCTCGAGACTGAGATAGCGCTCGCCGCCATTGCGTCGTACTGCCTCGCCGAAGAGAATGGCCGAGTAGCCCACGTAGCAGCCCAGTTCGATCATGGTCTTGGGCTTGATTTCGTCGATGAGATCGGTTACGATTTTGCCCTTGGGCTCGCCGACTGTCATCATGTCGTAATCTTTTTCGAATTCGTTCATCAGGTCGAGCACCTTTTGTGGGTGGCCTCTGATGTCATCGAGGTTGGGCTGGCCGTAGATGAAGTGAAGGAGCTTCATTTCTCGGCCTGCTTCGCGCTGTGATCGGATTCATCGTTAGTAAATGGAAAATAGCTGTAGAGAGGGCAAGAGTATAAATCTCGACTCACTGAACGCTCTCCGACCCTGGGGTGCGGGGGCGGCGAATTGCTCAACGGCATGTTTGATGCGGGGGAAGCTAAACCCGGATGGAAAGTATATAGTCGGTTTGACGTGAAGGTTGCTGGGAGGAAGGCCAGTGTTGAAACGAGCCCTTTGTTGTAAAAGAAGTATCGAGCGGATCGGATCGAACACCCGCGAAAAGAACCGCTTTTAATAACCCTCGATCCTAAAAGTGAGTAGTCAGCGTTGCGTTGCGATGAGCAATATACCTCCCCGCATGAACCTCTCCGATTGGCGTTGCGGGCACCCGAGTCCCGTATAGCTCCGGGCTGTTAGTAGTATGTGGTCCCGAGGGTGCTGCCTGGGAGTTGCAGTAGCGCCTCGGGGATAAGATCTTAAGGAGCAATTCAGCTGATAAGCCTCTGTGGTTAGCACTATACCTTTGCTTTGCTCTGAGTCAGTCTGCTAATTAGGTATTTCTCGCGGACTTTTGGATGCTCGGAAGTAGTCTTTTAGGAAGTTTGCACCGACCTAAAATGCCGACTCCCTCTGGATGGACAGAATTGGAAATTGGTTGGTCGGAGGCTTGAGATAAAGTCCGAGCAGCGTTCGGATATCGGATCCACGGGGAAAGGGTACTAACATGAATTGGGTTGTTGCTAGGTAAGGAGCTGTGAATGGAAGGGTCTGACTTCGGCGCATAGGTGTTACCCGTCATGAGCCGTGGCGCCCAGGGTAGCCCGAGCTCTGCAAGTCTAGGGTCTATAGTAGAGGGGCCGATATATTAGATTTTGAGAATTTATGTGAGAAGGGCAGATCAAGGCTCCGAATCTCTCAGGTTGGTGTCATGGAATAAGTCTTGGTTGTGATGGATATTATATTTAGAAACCTAGTCTTCCGTTCGAAACGAAGCTCGATCTCGCATCTCCTTTTCACACTATCGCATATTGGCCCTTGTTTATAATGCAGACTCAGCTTGAGCTATCCTCTTTTCCTGCCGAAGTGATCCTCAGTGTTTTCTGCTCGCTATCTACATTTCCCGATATATTACATCTCGCTGCAACCTGTCAAAAACACCGACGGATATTCCATGACAATGTCAGCACTATTTACCATTATGTGAGCCCAATGGCAATCCCTTGCCGACGCTACGCGCGAAAGCTTCTGGCAGATCAGGGTGGCTCACTACCAAATGCGACTCCAACAGTTCAAGATTTCTTGCAAATGACCCGAAGCTCCATCGTCATGGAGAAATCTGTTGTCCATTACAATGAGACGGTCGTTATTAAGATGACCAGCAGACGGCGTGCTCGTATGTTAAGCCCAAGTCCCAATCCAGGTATTTCCATTTTTTTTTCTAACAACTAACAGACAACCCCGGTGATAAGGGGTTCTTCGACGGCAACCTAACCCGTCCTCTGTACTTGACTGATCGTGAGCGTCCACGATTTATCCGAGCGGCCTATCAATTATGGAGTCTGATTCTCCTTGATCCTAAATTAAGGGAGCTGAGGATAAGCACACTTACATACAAGGGCATCTACACGCTCATGGATTTAACGCAACTTCAATTCTGGGCTGATGGAGTGTTAATTCTAGACAAAGAAACCATGGAGATCGAAAAAGCTGAAGCGGGACTAGTCGAACGTCTTGGTCTGTATGACCTAAGAGCAGCATGTACGCGCATCGTCGGAAAGTTTCAGCACGAGGGGAGAAGCCCTTTCTTTTGGGGAACGGAATATGGGTGTATGGGTTGTATTTCTATCTGGGAGAATTGGATTGAAGAATTTGAAGAATCGGTGATGGATGGATTAAAGGGAGATAGGGAAGAGAAATCAATCTCAGAGGTTTGGTATGAAACTTCCGATGAGGAGTTAATGGGTTAGGTCTACTTCAGAGTAGCGTTAGAACTTTGAAAAAAAAAAGGGGATCGCAAACGGCTCTCAACACCAGACTAAGCTAAAGCGTAATGCTAGAAACTTTATAATGTTATTTCGAGGAGGCTAAATTGTACGAAGCGGGATATCTTTATAGTTGTTCAAAAGTCTGAGTCTAGAAACCAGAGAGACGGACCAACTAGACATGCTTCAATCACTCTTATTTAAAAGGACTTTCTAAATGTCTTTTGAATCATATTTCTTGATAGCACTAATGCCGTTCAACTGGTGATTGCTAAGATGATATTGAAATTTGTCGGGGTTTCAAACTTATTGAACCTTACTGTAGAGTGTGGTAATACCATTACGATGCTAAACCAGAATAAGGGGTGAATCGTCGAATTAGCAATCATGTATCGTCGTTTTAGAAATTCCCCTAGCTACGTGAAGTCATCCTGATGGGTGAGGCTAGCGTTCACATGAACAATCAACTCAATAAGTGGAGAATGACATCACCGAAGATTCCACAAACATCGCCTGGCAACCCATGCCTATCATTTCAGCGGGGCTATTTATTCGAAAAGTAATGTTTTGCCTACGCAGCGTTGTTTGGAACCATCTCAACCAGACATAACCATGCATACCTCGCACAGATCGCACCCAAACATGGACCTCGATTACCCACAAGGGTATCGCCATCCAACACGACGAGAGCCACTCAAAGAAGACCCATACCGTTCCTATCGTCATCAAACCCGGCATAGCCACGGCTATAGAGACCACAAAGACACGTATCACCGAAAAGAGGAACATCGTGAAGACAAACACCGTTCGCATCATGATCGGAATATCGCCGGGTGAGCTATTGCAGGTGCAGGCCTTGCTGAACTAGTTCATCAGCATCATAAGAGGAAGGGGGATCATGCGAGTCATGGAGTTGGCCATTTTGTTCGCACTGTTGGTGCTGGTGCTTTAGGAGCGGTGGTTGCCGACGAGATTTCGAAGGTTCATGAGGCTCATCGGGCTGAAGAGTCGAACTCGCACTTGCACTCGCATGATGGTCATAACCATGGGCATGATCATAGACATGTGCATTATAAGAGATAGCGTGGCTTCTTTCTCATTTTGTGGTTTCATGACATTCTCGATTCACCCTCATCTGTTGTTTTGCAAGTGTCCTTTTCCAGTATTTTTTTTTTCGGTGGCGTGCTTAATGATTGAAACGAGCACAATGACAAGATAATGCAAATTCGAGTTTGTAAACCCCCGGGTTATTTAGAATCCTTCTTCATTACATTAGAAGGATCTCGTAGAGTACTCATCTTATTAAGTTGCGGTGAGTGCCCTTCCGGCCGACCGCATCCATGGTTTCAACGAAGTTTATGATAGGGGATCTTGTGGTTAATGACAGACCTCCATGACCAAATTCAAGTACTCCGTTAATTGACTTTTAGGGGGGGAAATCTGATGCAAATTACAGCAGATGGTTGGCTAAGATCTTCGGTATATGGGAGCCTAGCTTAACATGTAGGCCAAAACTTGATACTTGAGCCACTCTTTGCTTTCAGTAACTTGCAAATATCTCTGGGATGTGTACAAACGACTCATAGAAAAGCCAGTGAGCATCGAGTACCGCCAAAGTACTTCCTTTGAGCAAGGAAAAAAGCCTGTAAGTGAGGCTCGTCTGACTAGGAAGATGAGACGCACGCGGGAACGTCAGCCAAGATACCAGCCCATCCACATCCTATTCGTCTTACGAAGGCGACAGCCTTGTAGACACCCCTTGTACTTTTATCTGATATTACAGTAGACGTCACCACAGCATCAATTACCGGTTTGCTCCTGGCAAGCCGCAAGGTGAGCCACTGATTTCTAACTGATCTCATTCGATGTGGGGATATGATTGGTTCGAATTTCGAGAATGCGGGGTGTTGATAAGTATTGTAGAAGCATAAAAGGGATGATGGGAGGCATCATGGAAATTAGTAATCTTACCTTGTAGCTCAATGTCAGCACAAAATTCTAAGGTCATTCTCCATACCTTCTAAAAATGCTGGCTGTTCGGTTCCATGGGCGTGGAGATATCCGCGTGGACAAGATAGAGAATCCACGATGCGGCAAGGGCGAAGTCAAGGTACCCAACTTTCCCGGTAGATCACGATAAGTGGACACTGAGTGTGGAACATAGTTGAAACCAGCGTATGTGGGAATATGTGGCAGTGGTACGCTTCCTTTCCCTCGGTTAGCAATCACATATGTTAACTCTTTTGAAGATCTACACGATTACACATCCGGGCCGGTTCTCGTTCCGAAATCAGAACATCCTATAACAGGCGGAAAATCGCCTGTCACCATGGGCAATGAATTTAGCGGAACTATCGAGGAGGTCGGTGACGGTGTCACTCAATTCTCTCCCGGTCAACGCCCTGTCGTTTGACCCACGATAAACGATCAGACCTGTGCGGCTTGTACTCAAGGATCGCGACACTGTTGCAAGAATATTGGGTTCATTGGTTTGAGTGGTATGTTTACCGATGAAGCTGTATTGAGAGCCTTGCTAACACCGTGCAGGATACGGAGGTGGGATGGCAGAGTATATCGTTGCTCCGGCTAGCCACTACTATCTCCTCCCGGATAACATCTCATTCGAAGATACCTCGCTCATCGAGCCTCTTGCAGTGGCCTGGCATGCCGTTAAAAGATCTTCCTTCCAGTCTGGCAACAACGTACTCGTGTTGGGGGCTGGGCCGATTGGAATCGGAGCGGTGCAGGTGTTAAAGCTCAAAGGCTCGAAAAACATCATAGTCGTTGAGCTTCTGCAAAACCGCAAAGAGCTTGCTAGGCAATACGGCGCAACAAATATCTTGGATCCTAAGGAAACCGACATACCGAAGGCCGTTAATGACCTCACTGACGGCCGCGGAGTGGAAGTAGGCTTCGATACCGCTGGAGTCGAAATTGCTCTGAATGGTATCATCGATGCGACAAAAGTTCAGGGTACAATTATGAATATTGCAGTATGGGAGAAACGACCGGCTATCGACGTCAACGATCTCATGTATCGGGAAATCAGCTACATGGGAGCAACTTTGTATGATGAGGCGTCGTTTAAGGAAGTTATTGAGAATTTGCATACTGGTAAGTGAGAAACCAAAGGCTGAGGGTAGGACATTACTGACGGAGAAATAGGCAAATTTAAACCCCACGGGATGATCAGTACCAAGATCAAGCTGCAAGATGCAGTGGAGAAGGGTTTCAAAAAGCTCATTGAGTCGCGGGATTCATACTGCAGGATTTTGGTGGACCCTCAGAGTGCATGAGCTATGTTTCAATGATTAGCGTAGCTGTCGGATTTTGTTTCAATTCTTGGTGCTTGCTGCTTTTAGTCTCATTATAATTATAGATTCCTGATTGTATTACATGGATTATCATAAGCTCCGAGGTGACTCGGTTGTAGATGGTTACCACGACTTGGTAAAAATTCACTTCCTATTTAGGATGACCGAGTCCTACATTCACAAATATTTCTTTTTGAGGTCAGAATTCTCGACTTGAATACATATGAATTGATTGTAATCATAGCCTTCAGCGCCCGCCTTCTTGATAATCAACAGAACTCCTCCAGCTCGAATACCCGTCGCGAACTCATCATTGTGCCCATAAAGTGAATCGATTGTCCCGCATCCGTCGCTGCTCAACACCGTTGGCAACCTCTCCTTTACGGGCTCCCACAGTTCCAATAGTCATGGTTTCTGCAGGGTATGAGCTGCTGCTATCTCCAAGATCTTTGCTGTTTTCGTGTATGTAGGCCGTTGCAGATTTGTTTTTATCTGCGGCTTAATTAGAGAAATGAAGACGAAATCTGTTAATGCAATCTCGCTTACCTTGCTGTGCGTCAGGATGAGTACCATTTTGCCTTGCCTTCTCGGAGTTCTGACGCTGCTTGATGGAGTCGCTGTCATACTCGCTCTCCTGGCCAAGGGCATTTTTGCTCTTGTGTGGTATATATGTCATGGTGCAGGATTTCTGAGAAGTTCGTTGTCGTATGTCGCGATGTATAAGTATTCATGTTATCTTATCAGTTCATCGAGCGAGTTTAGGACATCGCAATGACGCAGTGGCGAGGCCAAGCCATACATTAACCTGACTCGTGCTCGAGGTACGGTTGATATATATGGGACGTCCCTGGAGGGATTGTGATTTACACATGAAACCAGATGTGTTTATGGAAAGACCCAATTATGTATCTGTATCCCGGAGGCAATGCAAAGTTAGTTCAAATGAACTTTTTTTTCGGCCTTATCCGCTGAAGTGATTATTGACGAGACGGAATGATTGCAGTGACGTCAACCTGAAGTCACCTTCCTGCGATAGTGCGATAAAGGTGACTTACTCTGTAAAGCTTCACGGTGACCTGATATCCAGGTTATCGTACTCGGCCCATCATGGAAGTTAATAATAGTCATAATCGACGAGAAATCCAGGAGAATTGCTGAAAGTCTTTGATAGAATCCTCACATAAGACACCCTAGAATGGGAGTCTGTGTGTCGGCACCAGCGAGCCTACTTTGATGAAATTCGGATTTAACTCGCCAGGTATAACACAAACATCCGAGGAAGACATGTTTATTGGCAGGGCCCGATGGTTCAATACTATTGCTATACTATGCCGAGGTGAACCAACGATCTTCGATCAGATAAAGCTGGCGGCACGCTAACCACTAAGTCCATGGGAAATCATAAACTCAAAATATCAAAATATTTGGTGACATGGTCAGTGAAAAAAAAGAAAGAAGCTAATTACAACCACCAAAGCCAAATATTGGGAATGAATCCAACAACGAGTTGGCAAGATAGACTTGTGGAAGGTAACTAATCTTAGGTTGTTGTACAGTAATGAATCATCATTACGCCTTACCCTTGCATGCGGTGGCTGGTGCCGATCATCACCCCTCACTGCGTAGCGCCAGCGTCTTTTTCACCCATTCCACCTACCTGATTCGCAATCTAGCCTTTCAAGATAGTCGGAAACCCTCTGAGTTAGAGGCTCTTCAGGTCTCCAGGAGAGATAATTCCAGTGCGTCCGTCTCGAGCTCAATGCTCGGCCTGTCTTTCACATGGCGGCCCCCGCGGTGCGACCACAGCGCCCCATCTTCTCCATGAAGACTCCTCAAGCAGCAACTTCAGCCAAAGCCTTATCGCAGGTCTTCTGGCCGCTGCTTCGCATTGCCATATCTTTCTCCTTATTGTTCATTGACAATACCATTCTCATGGTGGTCACTGCACTCTCCCGTTTGCGTGCTACACCCGACCGGCGCCAGGCAACAACACGCGATGTTCATTTCTACCCAAAGACAGTACTTATCACCGGAGTTGGCACACCACATGGCCTCGCCCTAGCTCGTGCTTGGGATGCACAGGGTCACCGTGTGGTTGGGGTAGATGTCGCCGATTTGAATCTCCCAGTTCGGTCGGGCGGCGGCATGTCCAACACCCTCCGGGCATTCTATCGAGTTCCCAAGGACCACTACATCTCCCGGCTTCAGGACATTATACACCGGGAAAAAATCGACATCTGGATTCCGTGCTCGCCAAAAGCTACTGCCATTGAAGATGCCACCGCTAGACAGGTGGTCGAGGGCCGCAGTACTTGTAAATGCATCGCTTTCGATCCCGAATTGACATCTCGCTTGATTCGACCGGACCTTTTCAGACAGTTCCTCGCTGAACGGGACCTTCCAGTGCTTGATCGGCATCAGGTGCAATCACGCGACTCGATTCATAAGATTTTGAATCGATCGCCAACCAAATCCTATCATATGCGACGGGTCAGCTCGAGCGCCAATGAAGCTGCTGTGATTTTGCCAAAACGTACCCTCAGCAGGACCTATTCTGAAGTCAGTGAGATTACCATCTCCAAGGATGCCCCGTGGATTATGCAACAACAGACCCGACTCGGAGAATTCTACGCAGACATTTTGCTGGTGCATGGCCACGTTCATGCCATCAAGGTTCGGATGGTGGAAACCGGAGCACCTCATTGGGGTGCCTCGCGTATGGATGAAGCATTAGCGACAGCCATACATCGGCTGATGCAAAGGTTTGCTTTGAAATGTGGAATTCGGATGACCGGGCATCTATCAGTCAGACTGCTGGTTGACGAGGAATTCGAGCATACGTCGGTTCGTCACACTATCCATATTGCCGACTGCGTTCCTGGTGCGAGTGCCATCGAGAACTTGCTCCGCGATGCGCGCTGCCCTGTCGATGGTTACATCAAGGTGCTATCACTCGAGCCCACGGAACCAGTAGCATGGAAGGTGGCAGCGACACTATCGCCAACTCCTCGGCCGTCATCAGCTTTTATGGAAATTGTGGAAAACATTCTCGCTGGTTTCCTTCCCCGATTCTTTCCCCTAGATCTCATCAAAAGTACGCTTGCGGCCCTCGAAGCTGAATTGATCCCCTTCTTGTTCTGGAAGGACCCTCGATTCTTATCTCACGATCCTCTTCCTTGGTGGTGGCATGTCCATGTGTATCAACCGATGCGTGAGATTTGGTTGTTGGTGAAGCAGATTCGCGAGGCCGGAATGCCTGCTGGTTACAGGGCCCGGTAATGGGATATTTTTATGAATTACTCACGAGCTCAATGAATGACGAGGACAATTTCATTTTTGTCGGTCTTATACTGTTGACTGGTCTTTCGGTTCAAATATGGTTAGAGTTAGGATTTCCCTTCAGCATGAATTCCTCTAGCACTTCCATCCATCTTGAACCGGCTATCTTGAATATTCGGTCGCAAGTCCAGTAGAAATCAAGTGGAGCCTTGGACAACGTCATCATCAAACGAACCAACGGTTCAGTTCATAAAACTATTGTCCCATAGTGCGTGGCCTGGACATTCGCGGACTCCACCATAGCCAAGTGTGGCTGAAGCGGCCCAAAATAGAACCACACGGCCTGTCGCCTGGGCGATGATCGCCGGGCTGTGAACCGACAACACAGCCAGCGCCGCACTTTGCGATTCCATTCTCTGCTTCATATTTCCATACGTTATTAGCTACGACTTTTACGAATCGTTTTCAACGAACATAAACTACGAGGTAAACATATCCAGTCGCGTACTGTCGCTTACACCCGAGTGTCCAAGAAGCTGACGTCGACAACCAAAAGCCAAGAAAATCACCGCCTCCAAACTCCAGATTCTCCGTGCATTCCGCTACGCCTCTCACCTTTCACGACATTCTTGACCTTTTTTACAGTACCATCTCTCTCGCGACAGGTCTCTACGATCTGCTCCCTGTTTGATCGTCCTTCGCTCCACTCCTGAGCTTGTGGTCTTCTTCTCCTCCGCTCGGCACCTCCGCGGCCTCGTCGGAATCTCTGAAGGGCTGAAACACCCTTGCAGTTCTGCAACCTTTTCTCGGGGTTCCTACATCAACCCACCGCTATCATGCAATTGAGAATGCCCCGGGCGACGGGCGGCAACATGGGGAGGACTAAAAATATCATTCATTTCGTGCAGGGCTTTGTGATTTTCCTTGCATGGGCGATGACGATCGCGATTTGGACAAAGGGCAATGGTATCGATGGGCGGACAGTCTGGTACTGGATCTTGGTGAGTTCTATTCTGTCTCCCCTGGAGTTTGGCCCGACGGACCCCTTTCATTCAAGGGTGCCCCAAGGGTTTGATGGACCTTGCAGCTAACCGCTCGCTGAATACAGTGTTGGATCAGTCTCCCCGCGCTCGTTTATCTCGCCGCCGTGCCTATGTGGCCCCGAGCCCGCCGCTTTGGAAATGTTTACGCCTTTGCGACGGTTGACATCATCTACGCTATATTCTGGTTCAGTGCCTGGGTTGCCCTGGCTTCATACGTTGCGCAAGGAAAGAGCATCGGAAAGTCGAGCAGCAGCGACAAGACTTCCACCACCAAGACCACCCGTGCCTCGAGCAGCACCAAATCTGGCTGTGACAACTGGGCCTATGGCAGTGCTAGCAAGTGCCAAATCAGTACGGCAACCACTATCATTGGCGTTTTCGTCTTGTATGTGGATCTATTCTCCTGTCGACTCTACTTGAACCAGTCCCAGTGGCTAACGTGACAACCTTTTCTTTAGCATCCTCTTTGCCATTACCTCCTGGATGTCCTTCCGCAATGTGATGCACTTCCGTCGCACCGGTACTCTCCCCGACGCCGTCTCCGATCCCACCTTCGCCGCCCAAAGCAAGGCCGCCTTCTCCTCGAACCCGGCCCACGACTTCGAGGAGGACGAGGATGACTTCCGCTCCGGTCGTGCCGGCATGGGCGCCCCATCTGGCAGTGATCGGGATGAAGATTATGCCCTGCTCCAGCAGAGCGAGATGGATGACATTAGCAACGCGCACGGCCGGACCGCAATGCATGGTGCTTACGATCCCACGGGCCCTGCACCCGGTAGTGTTCTCCACGACTATAACAGCACCGGCTACGGTGGTGCCCATGGGCAACACTATGCCCCACCATCGGAGTATGGCTCCTCGATGAGTGGGTATGGCCGGTAGAGTCGGACACGATGTACAATGAGGGGACGATATAGAGCTGGAAGGTGGAGGCATGGATGCCGGCATATGAATACCCCCAAAATCATTTCAGTGGTTTCTATCTCGTGCTCTTTCTTTGTGTGCTGGACATGACTATGAAGCGGTGTTGGCTGGCGCATGATTTGATTTGTTTTCTTGGTTTTTGGATCATCGAAGAGGGTTGGCCCTCTGGTTGCCTGTCAGCTTTGCGTGTTTTCTCATGGGTGTTTCCCCCGAGTGATGATTGTGTTTTATGGATGAATATTGATGTAGGCAAATAGATTGCAAGTTCGAACAGTGATTTTTGGAGACTCTAGTATTATCTATCTTTATATCAATTATCAATAACCCAGTCAACCTGGCGAGTCCCTCTACTCGAGGCCCCATTCTGCCACCGCCTTCTCGCCGTGCATGTGGACAGCTTGCGATCTCCCCGGACGGCGATCGCGGGTTATTTTTGAACACAACACATTGAACTCGAGGTGAAGAGTGTTTTCAGAGATCCTCAATATTGATCTTCCTTCATACTACTGGTAAGAACCCCGATCATGTAATCGACATCATCCCAAGACCCCTTGCCTTCCACCCTTCACCTCCCACTATCTCCAAGTCCGCCGACACAAGCTCACTCTCCCCAGAATCCAAGCCATACCTCCAAATCAGCAAGTTTCAGGACTACCACAGTCCCTCCAAACCTCAAAATGGCCTCCGAAATCGACATCTTCAACGAATACCCCCTCCACCTAGACCCAACCTCAAAAGCCATCTCCCTCCTCCCCTCATCCTCCCAAACCACCGCCCAAAAAGCCGCCATCACCACCGAACTCCAAGAACTAAACGCCCTGCACCGCTCCCTCCTCAGCCTCGACCCGCCGAACACACCTCCAGCCCCTCTCCCCGTGAACCCCAAGCGCAGCGCACAAATCACCAAGCTCCGCGACTCCGGCAACGCCGCCTACCGCAAGTCCAACTACGCCGAGGCTATTCGGCTGTACACGTATGCCATTGAGATGGCGATTTCGCGGCCGGGCTGGGAACCGGTGACGCTGGCGCGGGAGGAGTTGGCCGGTTTGTATGGGAACCGTGCTCAGGCGCATGTTAGTATGCAGGCGTGGCCGGAGGGATTGTGTGATGCGAAGGCTAGTGTTGATTCGAAGCCTGTGGGCAATGTTAAGGCTTGGTGGAGGCTGGCTAAGTGTTTGGCGGAGATGAGTCGGTATGCGGAGGCGAAGACTTTCTTGTTGAAGGGGATTGAGATTGAGGGGAGGGTTAGTGATGGTGGGAAGGAGTTGGTGCAGTTGTTGGAGGATGTGGAGGCTGCGTTGCAGCGAATGGGTTAGGAGGATGAGAGAGTCATGGATTGTTCCCTCGTCTTTGATTGTGATTGTTGTTTTTCTTTGGTGCTGCATGCTGGCTGGCTTCGGTATCTTTTTGCTGTTGTTGGTTCAGGCTTGACGATTCCCTCTTATTGTTTCGGGCGTTTTACTGGCGAATAAATGGTTGTTCCATCCATAAACTGTACTACTATCATCACTTTTGGCTTGATAGATTCTACTATTGCATCCTTGTCGATCCAATCAACCCCATGCGCATACATACTATCCAGCGAAAGCCATGAATGATCGCCCTGTAGACTCATAAGAACCTACCTATCTAGCTCGTAGAACACATTCTGGATGTAACTGACACTTGCATCTCGAATACTTTATTAGATACTCAGCCTCAACCCTGCAAACAGGGTCATTCAACCCGCAAACCTTGTTCATAACGTTACAAAATGCAGCCGTGGAAATGCCACTCCCCGCAATAATAAGCCAGCGTCACCACGAATACGAGCGCCGAGACCCCAACCAACCTCTCGTGTACTGTCCCTGCCAATTCGTCCTTCCGACATGATCCCTCTTCCTCCGTCGCCGATCAATACTATCTGAAAGAAAGCTGTCTAAATGGCACGCAAGGCGGCGACCAAGGTGCCCGTCCCTCCTACACTAAGCGAGGATGCGGCGGAGCGCAAGCGAGTGTTGAACATCCTAGCACAAAGAAGATATCGTGAGTTCTTCCCCGTCCAGCTACGTCGCTCCTTTGTAGTGACCATGCACAACAGGGAAAAAGAAGAAGGAGCACCTCCAGGCGCTAGAGTCTCGGGCTAAAAGCTCCGCGCTTCCTTGTGACAGTGTCGTGTCTAATCAGCATGATAGTCAATCCAGTGGGACTTCGTCAGGGGCTGGCATTGCTGTGCATGATATCCCGAAGCTTATGGCCCAGGAGAGCGCCTTTATTGCCTCTGATGATATCCGTCTTCTGGATATCACAGACTTCGATTTCAACTACATAGACGCACCAATCAACGCTGGCTTCAACAACGGTGAATCGAACAGCGATCTTGGCTCTACAATGTGGCCCAAATCTCAAGACCTAACCTCACTCGGCTTGCAAACACCTACAGTTCTTGGAACAGTTACATCGCTTGCACTCCCAGCCTCAACTGCGGGGGATACCTTCTGGGGACAACTGGCAGGGAGCTCTGATTGGAACCTGGAGACTCAAGATCTCGATAATATCGATGATCACCTTGCAGAGTCACGGCCTCTGAATTTAAACGGTACATATGATTTATCTGCTGAGCTCCAGGCCGATGATACCTCATTTTTCACATTCCCCGATGATCGGATACTCGAAGTGCCTTCCTTGACTCTGCTCAATGCCGCTGTGAAAGTAGCGCAGCGATTGAACATCCACGGCATGATTTGGGACTTCACCGCCGTTAGTCCATTCTATAACCCGGCCAGCCCGAATAATTCCATCTCGTCGCCTCCCTCTTTGCAACCCGGTCTATCAACCTCGGCAACATCACCCGCAAGCTCGGTTGATCTGACTGAACTTCCATCCCACTTGCTTCCAACGCGCACCCAGCGCTTAATTCCTCATCATCCGATGATTGACCTGCTTCCTTGGCCAAGTACTCGGGATAAGCTCATACAAGTGTTCCATCTCCCCGTCAGTCTACGGCCAGAAACCGCTCGAGATCCGATGGGTCTCCTTCGATTGGTTTATGATATGGAAGATGGGGGTGGTGAAGGGATGAGAATTAGCGGTGATGATCCCTTTGAACCATCTTTTTGGGAAATAGGACAGGTTGTTTTTGAGAAATGGTGGTGGGCATTCGAGATCAGTGTAGTGGAAAGAAGTAACCGGGCTCGTAGGAATCGAGGAGAGAGAATATTATCATTGGAAGGACAGGAGTCATGAAAAATGAATGAAATTCTTGATTTGTAGCTCTTATTACCATGATTAAAGACAAAATTCGCCATCTTTCACTACCGCGTAAAACCATTAACCTCTATGAGAATCTTCACTCCTGTCCCTGAATAGCGTTCGCCGACTTGAGAAGAACCATAATTGGGACCGAGATACTCCATGCCCAAAGTCCAGTCCGAAGGTAGCTTGCCGCTTCTGACTTAACTCCCATGTAGGCCATGGTGTATAGCACACGTGCGCCGAGATAGTCAAAGGCAAACCAGTTCAAGTCTTTCGCGGGAAGCTTTGCCAGATTACCGGCCAACTATGTTGAAACGCTTATTAGCATTGGACCATCAGTATATAGAAGGTAAATATACTAACCATTGCAGCAGCGAACATGGGAATCCCCTCCAAGGCATTGAGATGGGCGCCGCGGGCCCTGGCAAGCTTGTCCCAGACTTGACCAGGAATCCGCCCCTTCAGATTGGACAGGTTCTCTCGAGGCCTACATACTAGGGTTAATTCGGAGTCATTGCATATTGGATGCTAGGGACATACAGGATATTGCTTGACTGCCCTTTCGCGTTGGCCATCATTTTGACGATGTAGTATCCATGTGGGGCGATACCGAGGCCGTACGCCGCGATGATGGAGTGGATGGAATAGTTGTTGCCAGACATAGTGTCAAATAAAGGTACTTCAGGTCAATTGAAGAGATGTGATCGTTGAAGATAGATGAATATTGATCTGGATATTTGGTAAGTATGATGGAACACCTGTCGCTTCTTTATAACTGACACGCATAACGTTAAGTTCTTGCATGTTAACGCATCCTATATCGATCCCAATCTGGATAGACATAGTCATTATCTCGAGGAGAATACTTCCGGTCAACTTTTCCATTGTCCATCGTTAAGCGGGAGAATACGACATGTACCTCTTTAGTCCATCTCGTGTTATGCGAGGCCTCGGATTGGCGGGTTCCAACCTTGGTTGGGGTTTGTGGCTTACAGCCACTGCCCCGTTATTTTCCGGACACGAGCATAACGTTATGTTCGCAGCAACTAATTTAGTGACCTTAACACTTTGGCGAGTAGTTTGGAAGGAATACGAACTGGGAAGACTCAGGAAGTATTTGGATCATCCTAACGGAATTTGACCTACATAACGCACTTTTTGAGGCCACGACCGGGTATATATAGATCTCGACAGTACCTGCACACTTCCACATCTCAACTAGCTCAACACTTCCGATCAGAAACACAAAGAAGCCTTTTCAAAGCTGCAAATATATCCTCAGATCTATTTTTCCAAAAGACAACAAGAATGCCTCGCTACACTTCTCCTGTGGATGGTGCACAACTGTACTATCGCGACTACAAACCACTGGAAGCAACAGGCACCAAGCCCGCCCTCGTCTTTCTCCATGGGTGGCCATATTCTTCACTAGCATGGGAGACTCTCACTGTGCAGTTGTGTGAGAATCATGGCTTCCGATGCATCGCCCCCGATCGCCGTGGATTCGGCAAAAGTGACTGGGATAGCCCTCAAAGTGACGCCCAGATCACTTATGAAACCTTTGCCCAGGACACCGTGCACTTGCTGGAGAGATTCCTTGATGTGGGCTCTTTCGTATTTATTACTTCTAGTATGGGCGCGGGCGAGAGTGTGCTAGCGCTTGAAGCGGGTGATTATTTGAGGAAGAATTGCAAGGTATATACCACATCCTGCCCCCCATCTTGCTAGTTACCAGAGAACATTGCTAATTGGTAGCAGGGACTCATTTGGGTCGCCCCGGCACTTCCAGGCAAACTACCAGGAGAAGACAATCGAAGCACAGGAACGAAGGCAGTCTGGGATGACATCTGCGCTGGCTTCCAAAAGGCCCGAGCGGACTTTGTTCATGCTGCCCTTCCCGGAGTCATAGTGGGTTCTTCAGGGCTTACTGTGTCTCCTGAGGTATTGAGAGAACACGAGAGAATTGTCGAAGACGCCGATGGGCTGGCAATCCAGCGCTGCGCTCATATTGTGCGTGAGGCTGATTTCAATGAGAAACTCTTGCGACTGGGAGAGGACTCTCAGGTGCCTATTCTTTGTGTCCATGGGGACTCTGATACGGGTGCCCCATATGAGAAGAGTACCAAGTTGGTGAAGGAAATCATTCCGCGAGTTCAGGTGGAACTGTATGAGCAGGCGGCCCATGGTAAGTATCTCCATTTATTCTCGTCGAATACACAACTTGCTAATGCTTACTATAGTTCTTAATGTCACACATGCTGAAAGGTTGCTTGGAGATGTTCTGAAATTTGTCCAGACTTGAACAGTGACAAGAGGCCGACTGCGTTCATCGGAGCTTTGACAAGTTTATGTTTTGCTTATTTCTATCTGGAGTTGCGGCTACTTCCATAATGTATGTCTTGGTTTGCACGTAATTATTCGTCTGCTCACAATAAACCACGTTGATGTATCCTCGATGTTTATTCGTCTCTACCCCAATGGTTTCAACTTCGGTATAACATGCTTGCACGGTTTTTTCTGTCTACTTGGTTCTTCGCTATGCAAATTGTGTATTAGATAATGATATAGCAGCTAATCAGACGATCTATCCACATTATGGTATTGTTGGTTGAAAAGAAAAGTCATAGCTGAGAATGGAGGATGTAGACGCTATCAAACATTTGGCTTAACCCTGGTTACATCCGGATAGAATGGAACTTTTGACAACCGAGAGTTTTGAAGACTCGGTTCCCTCTCACACCATATCTGCAAGGATTGTCACGGCACACCAGCTCCTCAAGAAGCTCGGCATGGGGAGATCTACAGTAGAGACTCCTCGGGGTCAAGGGCCTTGGAGGCCTTGTCGAGGGAGGCGTAGATAGCAGCGTTGTCGATCTTGATGGTGGAGACGCAGAAGGGCAATGCTTTGCTGGCGACGCGATTGAGGAAGGCCTATAAATTGGCAACGCAAGTTAGAAAGGAATTTATATGGTTGAGAAGACGATCAACGTACAGCAACGTTGTCCTTGTTCCTAGCGATGGCATCGCGCAGAGTATTGCACTGGCCTTTGTTGAAGAACATGGCGTAATCAATGAAGGCGTTGTTGGCTTCGATACTGCTAAGAGCAAACTATATTCCGGGCAAGGTTTCTCGTTAGTATCCCGAGTCTTCTGGATCAGACTATCTTGAGCGTAGGCTTTTAGGAATAGTAAATTGCCCATCTTACCCCATGGAAGGCCTGGCAGAGAACTATTTGAATGGCATCACTTGGAGTCTCGTCGATCTCCATCATGTTCATCATTTCCAAGTCCTCGGCCTCGGTAGTGGCAGTGGCGTTGTAGGAGGAGACAACATTCTGCATTGAAGATTAGCCATTCAGTTTATGGATGTATCGGAGTTTTGTAGCCTTGGATCAAAAATTGACGTACGTCAGCAGTGACACCAGCGGCATGGTGGGTCAGATGGTTCAAGAGCAGAGTGGTCTGCTTCTGGCCGATATCAAGTCCAGCGATGTTGTTTTGCAAGCCAATGGCGAGGTCAGAGGCGCTCGTAGCCGCGAAGACGGAACTCGTCAGGGTCAAGGCCACAGCCAGGATGACGTTCCTGAACTGCATTGTGTTTGTGGTAATGACTGTATAGAGTGGGCTGTAATGAGTGTACTTCGTAGACCAAGTCTCGAGATGATGGCAACAAGGATTGACTAAACGTGTAAGATCCGACGGCACATGAGGCCCTTTTATTATGAACCGTGTCGTCATGACAAATTATGGCATGTTTACTGTATTCTCAGTCTGGATTCAAAAGTACCGTTAACATTTACAAGCGCAGCAGCGACTCAGGGGTTTCCTAATTTGACAGTGCCGGGCTCCAAGGTGCGATAGACTGCTGCACCTGGCCAGGAACTAGTGACCTAAGAACGAGGGGATTTGACCTTTTCTGCTCGTGGAGCCAAGAATCATGCATCAGTGGGACTATGATCTACAAATGCAGGTGGAGGCTTGAAAAGGCGCACGGGCATGAGGATCTCGATGTCAGACCATAACTATTGAACGGCGCGGAGGTCTAAAATTGAGACAGAGTGGACCTTGAAATTTTAGCTGCCGACGAACCCGAGTGTTAAATCAGGAACGGGCCAGCTGGTGGGCAGCGCAGGCAGATCATTTCTCTTTAAAGATAGTCTGAAATTTTAACTCAAATATCCAATCTTAGAGGGCTTCGGCCCCCACTGCCCGAGCAGTGAGCACAGAGCACATAGATTTCTCCTTAAGATAGTGAGATTAAGTACTCCGTTGTTTGTTGATCAAGATCTCTTGTACCTTGAAATGGAGTTTTAAAATATGAATGAGATAGATGGAGCTTTGAAAATTTCAGAGGCGCAATAATGAGAGTACTGGCTACTAAGCCGCATGTACTCAGGGGTAAAGGTTCTAAGCCAGTCAGAAAAACAAAGGCTTCGAAGCCATGATAATGATATTTTATGCAGCACAAGGCAACCCTACATTGACATTGAGATAGATACGCTTTGTGAGTCCTGTCACATAAATCTCCTTTTCACTCAAAAAACCCTATTCATATCAATCTTTGGTGTATCAGCTTCAGCGCTCATTACTGCGTGAGCTATCATAATGGACATCGTTCCCAAAAGGCCTGGTCGTCGCTTGGGCCTACTCCTTATAACGCAAAAAGTACTTGATGAATTTGAAAAGATTCTCTGCAAAAACTGGGATCTCGGGCTCTTACAACTCTGCAGGGTAGGATCACCTGTTCCTACAGGCACGATGCCGATCCCCATCTTATCTTGTGGATGAGTCCATTGATGAGGTCTTTTCAGAAATGATCTGCAGGAGGAGTGATCTGTAGCGATGAGCCAATTCAAATCGAGATCGGAGACCTATCTGCTTGATCATGTACATCTTTCAAACTCGCCTTTTTTCTTTTGGGATCGAATCTATAGAGATAAAATATCTATTCATAGATGACGGGTAAGAAAGCCACTCATCTTTAGCAATACAATTATCCTTCCTCAAGGCCTTGCTACTCAAGATTGTGTAGCGTCTTATTATCTATGAATCAGCTTTTCAAATCCTGAAAAAAACAGCGTGGAAAGAACAAAATAGCAGAATAAACTAGCTGCAAGCGCTCACTCTCTGGAAATCAATCATTCTTTCGATAACAGCAAAAGAGAGTATCCGGCTTCAAGTCCGATAACCGTTGACCAGCCGTGCCTGCACGACCCATCCCATCCTTGAAACGACCTTTGTCACCCCAGAAAAGGCAACCATGATCCCAATCATCCACAAGCTGGATCACTCGGTCGAACTCGCCATACGTCGCGGGAAGACTGCCCTTGGGTCGCTTCTTCAACATGTATTCCGACCCAATTGCCAAGATAATGAACAAAACCATCAGAGCAATAATCGGTAAAAGTGCAATATTAAACGAAACATCCGCCGTGAGCGCATACCCAAAGACCCACTGTATAATCGCTTTCATCGCCAACATGATCAGCGTCTGTTTGCTAAAATTGGATTTCAAGGAGGCGTCGGCATCGACGCCGACTGTTTCCAACTCGCGCCATGCTGCTTCATCACGCGAAAGATTGAATAGTAGCTCCACGCAATGCAATGCAAATGTGAGAAACGACTGCACTATGATTTGGATGATTAATCCAAGCCAATAAGGGGGTGATTTGGTGATTCTCTTGTAGTCCCAGTACAGGGCTCCGTAGAACCTCCAGTATCCCTCCGCGCCGCTAGAGAAATCACCGAAGTTCTCCGCCATGTAGCCGTTGGTTGCAACTACGATTCCTTGTGATATGGACCAAACAGTGAAAAGAGCGCAGAATCCCCAGATAAGGCGTCGAATTACTTGAGTATGTGGTGCTATATCGAGCATTGGGTCTTGGGTCTTCCGGGATGTGAAGGTGAAATCCGAATATAGATCCTCTGACGAGTTATCGGCCACCTCTTTTCCATCAAGCCATGCCCTAGCGTTAGATAGAAGAGTGTTGTTCCAGGTCTTGACTTCGCTGCTGCATAATAAACTATACGTCGACACACTGACCTGTAAGAGAACCCCAACGCCGAGGGCAAATATTGCTAGACCGTTGATATCGATGATGTCTGATGCTTCCGACGACGGGCCGTATTCCACCTCTCTCTTGCTTTCATCCCACTCTCCAACAATAACCACATCTGTGACGGCGGCTGAAGTAGCTCCATATGAAATAGCCAACCCCAGAAGAGAAACAGAATTCATGTACCAGCTATTGGGCCCGTGGGTCTTGGCGCTGGTGAAAAGTCGCACATTTGAATTGAACTTGAGTCGGCCCTCTCTGAAAAGAGCCCATTTAAGGGTCGTGGCATGTATGTAATTGGTGGTGTCAAGGATAATAGTCACGAGGAGGTTCAACAGCAATTGTACCAGTATCGACGTTCCTTGATGCAGCTGTTGAATGCGATGACTAGAAGGATATGGCCTTCCAGGTCTCATAGTATGCAAAAAGAAGTTGACCATAATTACTTTCAATTTGACGTATGATGGGACGGGAAAGTGGTCGGAGCTGAGCATGATCGATCCTGCAATGAGACACAGCGATGCAAAATTCCATCCGAATGCCAGTCCGGCTATGCAAAAGTTGCGGGTCCCTAAGTCTGGGTCCACCTTTCCATGATGCGACTTGCAAACTGCGCGATTCTCGAAACTATCTTTGTTCATGCTGGAAGACGATGAATCGGTTCGAGATGTCCGCATGGACAAGGTTCGGAATGGCTCCACTTCAATTTTGGGTCCTATAAGCATTCATGCATGTCATGGTTTTGTACATGGTTTTTTGATGACTCACTCAGACTTTTTGAAGGTCAAAAGTGACCCTTGAACCCCGTATGTTTCCAGGGTGTGTTATGATGGCGAAATTCACTTCTAGTGTGATGTTTTTCTTCCCACCACCGTGATAGAAGACATGGTAGTCTTATATCATGGGCTGTGGCAGTGCCAGTAAGGAGAATGAGGAGTTGAGGGGTCCTTTGCAAGTCAGTGAAGCCAAGATGGGGAAGGAATGTCGGGTCTCTCGTCTCGGCATCCCTTGTATTTAGCGAAGTAAATCTGTTCCCCTTACGAGGTTCACGGGAATTTAAGGCATCCAGCGTGCCCATGCTTATTTGGCGTTGATAGCGGGAAGTGGAGCCTTCAAGTCGCAGAAGAATGCTACCCCGTGGTGAGCAAATGGTCGAGATATTTTGGAGGTAGAATGGAATAGTTCTCGAGATAACTGAAAATGCATGACGTTGCCAGCAGTGTAGATGTATAAAAAAGATTTAAAATCTTCAAAAGACACTTCTCTATCAAGCCAGGTTCTTCAACTGTTTAAACACCAATCGCCCGGCATGCATTTAATTCTGATTCTCCTTGCTCTTTTTCCGCTCAGCCATGCACGCGCCATGGATGTCAGTCATCTGCCAGCTGCCCCAGATTCCTCCGATGCCTATAACTCCACAACGGATTTTGCCTGCAATTGCCTTCCAGCTGAGGACTGCCCGAAACATTGCACGTGTTGCTTACACACTCAGCAATACGATCGATTCCTTTTATATGGAGGTATCTTTGTCAACCTCATTGCTGAAACAACGAAAATACTGAAAATAATGCTAATGATTGACCAGACTCACGGATTTCCGGGGATGATTGATGCGCTCATATGAAGACCATGAGTGGATATCGATTAGGAGGGTTAAATCCGTTTTCCTTAAAAATATTCCTACAACAAGTTATAAGTTTTAATGATAGCCTAACGCAAGGGCGGCGTCTGGGGAAATTCACAATTTCACGCTCATATCCGGGGAGTTTTGGAAGTTCAAGCTCATGAAGGAAATAAAATGAAATGCGATTCGGAGCTCCACACTCCCTAAATCTCTAATGATCAATCATATATACACAGAGAATGAAGAAACCAAGCTAAAAGACAACTACTATCAACGTAAACCAACCTTCATCCTACACCAACACACTTGATCCATCACTCTTCTTGCACCCACAAGCTCCCGTCCCAGACGCGACCTGTGTCGGTGTCCGCGAATAGCTAGGCGGGACATCAAGAACAGGGTTACGATCAAAGAAGTTGCGAGGGCGAAGCAGCAATGTCATAGGCTCAGCCGGCATAATGGGATAATCTTCCGGCGCAGGGAAGTGAGTTAGGCCAAATGTATGCCAGAGGACAATGTCAGTGTTGTCAATTGAGCAGTCGGATCCTGCAGACTCAATCCACGCGGGCAGACCCTGTGAAGGTTCGCCGGAAGTTTGGGGAACGTGGCGGCCTGCGGGGTGGATTTCGTCGTCGGAGTCTGGAATGTGGTTAGATATTTGTCAAGATGGAGGGAGGGAGTAAGGGGTTCCGAAATTGCATACATTTTGTGACGTGAACCGCGTGACGCGCGAAACCGGCACGCTTCCAGACGAGACCACCCTCTTTGGGGAGGAGGGGAGGCACGTCGCGGCTGACGAGCTTGTAGGAGACGGGCTTTTTGCTGTATGGGTTCAGCTTGTTGGTGTTGGCCATATCCCAGGTGCGGCTGGTGGAACCGTCGTAGTCGGACATGGCTTCGCGAGGGGTGTTGAATTTGGTCTTTTTGGCGTAGAAGGCATTGCCATACTTGTTCTCGGCACTACCAACTTCACCTGGGCCTCGAACAGCGTCTACCTGGAAGGCTGTGTTGTTGGGTCCGTCAATGTTAGGGTCCACGCGCAGGCAGAAGAGATGCTGGTGGTTGTGCGCGTTGACACCGGGATACACCTCAGTGCCCCAACCCTTAGTGTCCTCGCCAGGGTTCATGGCGTATGTGTTTAGGATACCGGTCAGCTTGATCTCCAGCTGGACGGTACCATCCTGGTGGAAGATCCAGTACACGCAGTACTCGTAGTTGGCAGCCGTGAAGATGTGCGAGATAATGAGCTTGCGACCGCGAGTCACCACGATTGACTCGTCGCGGAAGTCGGTGTGCTTGAAGAGAATACCGGCATCTTCTTCGTGGATGCAAATGGCGTTCTTGATGACGGTGGAGGCACCGGCTCGGTTGACGAATGAGGCATCCATGTAGTGAATGGCACCCTTGCAATCACAGCCAAGGGCCAGACTGTTGGTCATGTAACCACCGCCATATTCGCCAAGATCGAAGGCATGCTTTCGCTGGTGAGGGTGCTCGGGATTTCCATAAGGAACCACCATCTCTGCCAGGGAGAGACGCCAGAAAACTGGTCGGACATTGCCCTTGTCGTTGAATGTGATGTTGTTCAGAACAATGCCTTCACGGTAGTTGAAGCCGACGTGAATGTTCCAATTCTGCCACTCGATGGTCCGTCCCTTGACCTCGAACGAAACGCCCTCGGGCTGAGTGATATGAATTGGCTTGATGTCCTTCCGGAAGCCGCCCTCCTGTTCGATAGCGGCTGGGTGATAGTTGTTTGGGGGAGCCTTGTTGATGGGTCGGCGAACGGGAGGCACATCAATGTGAATAATTTGCTTGGTCTCTGCGTTGTAAATGGGGCAGAAGTCGAGGGGATAGGTATATTGTGAGTCATCGGGATGGGGTCGATAGTACATAAGAGCTTGCTGCAGACGCACGCCGCTGCCGAAACGCTCATCGTATCCAATTGTCCAGGCTGAATGAAACGTTAGCATACTGTCGCTATTTTGTCATATTATCAATGATTTGCACTCACGATCACAGTAGACCTTGTGCATATCCTCTGCAGGAATCCCAATAATACCACACTGCTCAATGACCTTAGGATCCTTGCGCATCACATGCTCAACTTCCTGCAAGTCCTCCATGGTGATCAAAGGCTGCACATCCGGCGTGTGCTTCCACTCCAGGATCTTATTGCTCTCAAGATCAACCACACCGTCGTAAACCTTGCCACCTGGGGCAATTGCAACAATATCAGCCTTTCGTACTGGACGAGGTGCAGTCTCTGGGTTGGCCACCCAGGCCATCATCTCGGCCTTGCGCGGCTCATAGAGAGTCACAGCGTTGTAATGAAGGGAGCCATGTTCCTTTCGGATAATCGCTACCACAGCATCGATTTCTGCTGAGGTCAGGGGATCAAAAGGATGCGGGGGTGCAGCTGTCGCAGTGACCTGATGGGCCAACTGCTGGAGTCGTTCAAGAACCATAATGGTGTGTGATATATCTTGAGTGGTGGTCAGATATAGTTCGATGGGTGTTGTTATAGAATATAGAGGGCCGGTCGCAAGATAGTCCGTTATGTATGAGAAACCACCGGGCAATCAATCGATGAAGACCACAGTCAATCCGTGAAATGAACCTGATTGAGACACTCTATGTGGGAAGCTCACGGTATTTAAATGTAGCACCCCTCCATTGTCGAGCTCCCCAGCTGTATCGATTAGATAAGAGAGGGTTCATTGCGGAGGCCGGATCCCTTTGCCTGATTGGGTTTAGCGTATATAGTCTATGCATCGAGCACTCGAAAGAGGCAACCCGATGCTTGCGAGCAGATAACACTTGGACCAGCTGTCTGCTGGGAAGGTTCCTCATGGCATTTGTAACGCGGGGCTCGCAAGATCGCATCCTGCCCCTCAATGCGGAAACAGGATACTTAGCGATAAAATTCCAGTGCTAATGGATAATAGTAACAGCTTTCCGGTACTCAAGGTTCATACTGGACTCTTTACTCGGGGAGAGTATTTGGCGCCAGTTTGGCACTAAAAATCAATTTAAAGATTCCGCTGTACATGAGACTCCCCACTCTAACAAGAAGGATAGAAACGCGATGAAGACCATAGCAAATAGGCAAAAGAAGGCCCGAAAGCCGAAACGCCTCGAAGATGGAATCAGGTGCCAGCCACATGAACACGCAAAGACAAAAATAAATGAAGAGTGAATAGTAATAGAAATGTAAAGCAAAAAAAGAAAAACACCGTACACCCTCTCCCGATACCCCGAAAAGAACACCTCCCCCAGACGCGCAGAAAGATCCCAACTCGAATGGTGGAACCTATGCAAAAGCGACAGGCGAGAGAAGACAATGCCGAAGAGATCGAAGGAAAAACCAGCACAGAGGCCTTGTGCTTATGTACATGCATCAAATCGTATCAACCCGTCCTCCCATTCCTTCCACGTTGTTCGTATCTCATAGTCTATCGACCAGGCGTTGGGTAGCCGGAGTGATGTTGAGGTGTGTGGGAGTTGTTGGGAGTGCTGGGAGTGCCGGCGGCGGAATAGATGGTGGCACCATTCAGATTCGGTGTCTGCTGAGCCATGTGATAGTTCATGGCCGGCATTTGGCCATTCAGACCCCAGATCTGGCCTGAATACTTGCTTTCGTCAATCTTGCCGTTGAAGACCAGCTGGCGCATCTTCCAGTAGATCTCGCCGGTTACCAGGGAATCTGACCCGGCCTGGTGGGCGATACCCATCCGCTTGACACCCAGCTCGTCCGCAATGTCTTGAAGACCCGATTTTTGGCCGAGATTGGCGAGGATCTGTGCAGCGGCTTGTGTGAGGGGGGAGTCGTTCACTGCTTGGTTGCGACCGGCATGCTTCATCAAGTACTTGATGTCGTAGAGAGACGGGAAAAAGATGGTAAGGAGTTTGTGGAACTCCTCTTCGTTTTCGGGCAAGGGAGAGCAGAGCATGATCTTCATCAAGTAGCCGAAGTCGTAGCCGGAGTGGAAAGAGACCCAGTGCACATCGTCAAGCAGCACGAGACCAGAGCTGATCAACAATGAGCCAAATTCAAAAGGATCAATGCCGTTCTTTTCATGCAGGTTAAAATCAATGCCGGACTTTGCCAGCATCGCCGTTGACTCCTGTGCATACATATCGCCATCCAAGGAGAACCGGAAGTTGAACTGCCATGTGCATGGTGCGGGCATCATGGCGTTGCCGTATGGTTGGCTATTCAAATCTGTAGCGGTGGCTGGCGGAACCTCTCCCTCTTCATTGAACAAGGTGATCCCGAGCTGAATCATCTTCAGCAAATCGACGTTGCATCGCAGGGTTTGATAATGGTAGTCCGCCTTGTTCGTGAAAGAGCCGATCGGTCGCGCAACGATTCCTGGAAATTCGGTATCCTTTAATTGGTAAATCACACAATCAGCATTGGCGTCTATAAAATAACAGCGGTATCCCTCTCATCTGCAAGAGATCTCTTTCCCCTGTAGGATTAGAGGAATCGGTGTTCGGCGCCTTACCATGCTGATGTATGGGTATTTGTCCACTAGTTGTCTCAAAGCGGCCATTTCGTGGGCCAAGTTGTGTTTCCATACATCGCGAATCCGAGTCTTGACAGCGCCTCCCTTTGCATCGAGAGCCAGCCGCCCATCATGACCTTGACTTAGTTGCTGTTGTTGCATTTGGGCTCCACGCGCAAACCCCATCTGTGCGGCATGGCTGGCGAGTCCAGTACCACCACCATCAGCACCAGCACCTCCAAACCCAGCGACTGACATCCCATTTGCTACGCCAGCACTAGGCAGCGTAAACGGGTTCATATTGGTAGTCGGATTTCCGGCGAAACCAGGGTGGCCACCGAGGGAAGGGGGAGGAAGAGCGGTGTTAGCGGATTGGGCGTGAGCAGGATGTTGAGATTGAAGATGGGGCTGTTGAAGCGTGTAGGGAGCGCCTAGGCCCTGGGGCCCGAATCTGCCAGGAGGAGGAGGCATTGTGGTGTGAGTTGAAGACTGCGCATGGATGTGAGGGTCAGTTTCGTCCCTCGAAAGGCGGGAGAGCTATCCCCCTCCGTATCGGGTATAGCGTCCAGCCATTATTCTGCCAAGCGCACCGCTCCGGCTTCACGTCCTTCGCTTTCTGTGGCTTCACTCGAGATTCCTTGCGCCGTCCTTCCGCCTCTCGTTCTCCTGTCATCTCCTTGTCACATTCGCAATCATGCCAGCCCGAAACCCCACCGGCTTCGATCTCGCCCAATTCAAGGCTGCGGCCTCTCCGTCCTCGGTCTACGCTAAGCGGGATCCCTGGGCTCGCAAGTACGCTCTCGACTAGCCGGCCATCTAGGCAGGAATTGAACTTCATACTAACCTTTTTCTTAGCGAGACCTGGCGCTACACTGGCCCCTTCACCCGGTGGAACCGCTTCAAGGGCCTCTTCCCCGGTCTGGGCATTGCGACCGTCGCTTTCACTGCCTACTGCGCATACGAGCACCTCTTCCTGAAGGAGGAGCACCACCACGGCGAGGCACACCACTAAATGTGGATGTATGTGAAGAGGAGTAGATGAGGAATCCGCCGACCGACGAACAATCGAGTGGAGAAAGAATACCCCAACCGACGAGACCGAGTCGTCTTATCCCAGCACGAGTCATAGAATCGGGTCATTGCGATGGTGGCAGTGGAGGCTTGGTCACCCTGGAATGCGTTTGTTGTTTAAAAGCGGACCTTTCAGCTCCTTATCATGAGGAGTGTGGCTTGCAGACGGCGCTATGGGTTGATTTGTCGAGTGTAAATAGTCTATGTTCAATTACTACAACAAGTCCTTTTTTTTGTTACCACCAACCATTGACCTATTTATGCGATACTCGACAATGAGCTATTTGATTGAATATGCCAAACTATTGACTTTTCATTTTAGATGGGTTTCAAGGGTGCCACATGTTGACCCCAGATTCCCCCTCTATGACTGGTGTAACATGATATCATAAATCTCCCAAACATACATAGGCCACACAACACTCTATACAACTATTTCCTCTATTCCTCCTCAAAGACCAATGAGATGCCATCATCACCAGCAGTGACAATACGCTTCCCATCGAGTCCTTGGACGAAACCCATGATACCACCAGCCTGCTCGCCCTCTTCATTCTCGGAAGCACCCATGTGTCCCCTCCACTCCTTCAGCAGACCCTGAGCAGCGGCGGTGGTACCACCACGGGCATCCCATCGCCGGACAACACCATCGAGTCCGACGGACGTGAGCAGGTATGAGCGTCCCTGACCTGCAGCAGTAGCAGAGGCGCCGGGACGGGGAGCCGCAGTCGGTGCCCGGCTCGACAGGAACTCGACCTTGACCACGGCAGCGCCTTCGTGGGCTTCCCGGATGTGGCGGCGGACAGCGAAGCGATGGGCAGCATCATACAGTGCAATGGAACCATCGACGGAGCCAGCAGCGAGAAGGGTGAGTGGGGGTTGGGAGAAGGAAAGAGTCTCAATGCCATCGGATTGCGCCTGGAGATCGGCAAGGATAGTACCAGCAGCAGAAGTAGTGGCCGACTGAGCACCCTTGCCCTTGGCAGCCTGAGGCCCACCAGAAAGTCGGGGAAGACCAACAACCTTAATGTGACCCTCAGCACCACCCACAGCAGCGATACCACCACCAGGCGAGATGGCGATCGAGTAGAGACCTCCCTCCACTGCGAATCGCTGATCCTCTGCAGTCAAAGCGACAACAACATTGGTACCGGGGGATCCAGAAATACCAGCGGCGGCAGCAGCTCCGAAGACATCGTAAACGTAGAGACTTCCATCCTCAGACACGGTAGCGAGCAAGTTACCATCCGCTGTCCAAGCACCAGCAGTGCAGGACGCGGTGTGCTGGAAGAAACTCTGAACCATGGCGATGGGCTGCGAATCCGTAGCATCAATGCGGAACACCCAGGCGCTACCATCATTGGCGCCAATCGCAATAACATTGCGCTTCTCCTCGTCACCCTGCTTGTAAGGACAGACCGCAACCCAGTTGATCTCCTCCACCTCCTGGGCCTCGGCCACAAACTGCCAGGCTTCTCCACGGTTCCTGGGCGAGGTATCCCGCCACACGCGAAGCTTGCCATCCAGACCCGCTGTCACGGCATACTCACCCGAAGGCTCGGTGAAAGCCACCGCATTGACGGTATCGCTGTGTCCGTCCAACTTGGCCAGAGTAGCCTGAGACTGGCGCTCGCGCGGCTGGGGGTTTGATTCGTAGCTCCGGGGGAGGACGGGCTTCTCAGGGGGCGTAGAGTCGAAGATGTAGGCGGTATCGTCACCAGCACCGGTCAGGATGATGTTGTTGTGGACTGGGTGCTGTGCGACACAGAAGATCGAGTCTTCGTGAGCGTCAAAGTGTGCTGCGGAGTCGTTTTGGAAGGTGAGCTCTTCCTCGATGGTCATGGGCTGGTCCTCGTCCTCGCCTTCGGAATCCATGGGATGGTCCTCATCACGGTCGAAGACCTCCTCGGCTTCGTCAGCGCCAATGTACATGTCCTCTTCGCCCTCATGGCGGGGCTCTTGTGACGACATGTTGGATGAATGGGTTTGAGTTTGGTATGAGTTCGGCACGGTTGGTGAATATTGAGTAGTCCAATCTAGAGACCTATGAGGTGAATTTGAAGACAAAAAACAGCGAAATTTTGTCTCTAATACAAATCGAGGTCACACCGGCCGGGTATCTCTGATTTTATCGTAAAGGGTGGCGGAATGGATGAGCTGAAGCTGATTCTTTTTTTTTCTGTCCACCTCCCCGCTTAGAAATCCGCATCCCCGCGGCCGGCAAACAGTGCAAACATCTTATCTCTTATCGATGACTCGTTATCAACGTTATCACAAGGATGAGGTCCATCACACCCAATCTAGACCAAGTATATCTATCCTCAACTCGATCTATATCAACACTTTTCAGACCTTACCAATATTTGGCCACTTCAGCCATCCCATCTTTCATCCATCCTTCCGAAATTGTCTCATCATTATCAAACCCATGATCACCTTCATACCCCTCAAATCTAACATTCACCTCTGGCTTCATCGCACGAAGCTCCTCAACAAACCGTTCACTTCCATAAAACGGCACTGCCGTATCTTGTTTACCATGGAACAACCAAACAAAAGGCGGCAACTTTGTCGCTCGGGAAATATTCTCAACCGGAAATACCTCTGACTGTGTACCGAGGAAGTCCAGGAATTTACCATTCTGGACAATTCGCACTGCTAGATCGCTTCGGTTTGTCTCTGCTCCTTTCTCGAGACGTTCATCAGCAGAGACAATTGGTCCATCTGGTAATTCGCGGAGATGTTGTTCGACTTTGTCGAATGGTAGCTGTGGATTTAAGGTCAGCCATGCTCTTGAAGTACATCGGATACTCACGTACAAGGGATGAGCCGAACATTGGCTTCTCATAGCTCTCGTCCCACCACCGATCGCGTAGATGAACCATTGGGTACACTAATATAACAGCTGCGATGTTCGCCTCGGGATGGAGTAGCATGCTTTGCGACGCAAGATATCCGCCGGCACTTTCGCCTGCCACAAGGACTTTGTCCATGTCAGGCTTGATGGTAGATGAAGGATAGGCACTCAAAAGCGCTGGTTCAAAATCATGTTTCATCCAGGACCAAAAGCTGTCCAAGTCGGAGAGTATGTCTAGGCCATTGGACTCAGGCAGTAGCCGGTAGTCCGGTGTAACTAAAATCGCTTGCCGAGAGATGGCCAATTCAAGAAGCCTGTTGAAGTGTCAATGGCAGCTATGAAATTAATCTCTATTGGAAATCGACCAGTTCTACTGACCATCTGGGAAACCAGTCGGTATATGTTCGGGTCCCTCCCACCAAGAAGCCACCATGGAACCGAACAATGACGGGTCTCTTTCCATGGGAGCAGTTCACCTCAGACAATAAAGTTTTCGGGACAAGAACTGACAACGAAATATCGTGGTCACCCACTCTCTTATAGACAACGTCGTGGATCTCAAAGTCTTTAAAGAAAGTGGGGTCGCTTGGGGGATGTCCGGACATGATGCTCGTGTTGTGCCTGTGAGAAGCCTGGATGATTGGATAGTAGGTAGCCCTGATATAAGGTAGTGGTTGAAAGTCTCTGTAGCTCGAGCCTTTTGAATGCCTACCTATCGGGAGTCAAAGCGATGTGTTGCACGAGACAATGGGCCCATGGGGGGTAGATCGATGCTTTACGGATAATGGGGAATGGGGTAATAGCGGGGTTCGTGCCGTGCCGCGCTCGGCTTAGTTCTTAATCCCGAGCTGTCTGTGAGACCCGATATTGCTCTATACGAGGGAAGCTTACGAGATACTTTTGAACGGGGTCGAGGGGCACTCGTCTCCAATCGAGCCGCCAGCTGGACATAATCCAGGCCTCAAGCAACGGAACTCAGTTATTAGGTCGGTAATTTGCATGCTCAGAAACTATTAGACGGGCGCACAACACTTCTTACCAGAATATCTCTCAAGTTCCGATATATCTGTATTCAAGGTTCTATTGACTATACAACATTCAAGTGTCCACACATGTCCGAAATGCACTCTCGCTTGAACTCGCGGCACAACTCAAGAGAGCGCAAAATATCGAAGATCGAAAGGCTAACTCTAAATCTTGGCACCAGCCTTTCTCCTAGCCTCCTTCTCCTGATCACGCAACAGCCGACGCAAGATCTTCCCGCTAGGACTCTTAGGAATCACATCGATAAAGCGAACACCGCCCTTCAACCACTTGTGACGAGCCTTGTGGTCCTGGACGTGTTTCTTGATCGCTTCGGCTGCTTCTTCGTCGGAGCCCGCGGAAGCGGACTTTACGACGATGGCCTTGGGGACTTCGCCGGCTGCGTCATCGGGGATGGCGATGACGGCGCAGTCTGCTACGGCAGGGTGGGTGAGGAGGTGTGCCTCCAGCTCGGCGGGTGCTACTTGTAGACCCTGTTTTTGAGGTTAGTTGGGTATTCAAATTCTGGGGTTGCGTATGGGAAAACGAACCTTGACCTTAATCAATTCCTTGATGCGGTCGACGATGAAGACGTGCTCTGTGCCCTTGGGTCCCTTGCGGACGACTGCCTCGTCGCCGGTGCGCATCCAGCCGTCCTCAAAGGTCTCCTTGGTGGCTTTGTCGTTGTTCAGGTATCCTAGTACCACGCTAGGGGAGCGAACGACCAGTTCACCTGGGGTATCGTAGGCAGTAATCTCCTGGCCCTCGGCAGACATGATGCGCGCCTCACAGCCAGGGATCAAACAGCCGGAGGAGCCGAGAACGATATCATCGGGGTGCGTTGAGCTGACAACGGTACACGTTTCGGTGAGACCTGTACATTGAGTGTCAGAACCTTATTTTAGCTTGAATCGCGATTAGGTCTTACCATATCCTTGGCGAATGAGAACATTGGGATAGATCTTTTGGAACTCGGCCGCAGTCTCCATACCCAATGGGGCAGCTCCCGTGAAAAGAGTCTTCACGGAGCTAAGGTCATACTTTGAACAAACGTCCTGGCTGCGGAGCATGTTGATGATAATTGGGGGAACCTTTTAATTGTTAGCTATCGGAGCCATACCGGAAACTGGGGAAGACCGACCAGGAAAAGACTTGTGATCTTGAAGTTCTGGATTGAAGCGAGGTATGACTTGAGCTCAAACTTGGGCAGGACGATAATTTGATCTCCACGGTAAGCGCCAGCGTGGCAGATAACGACCAAGGCGTAAATGTGACTTTGCGGGAGCAGGCCGAGGCTGACATCTGAGTATACAGATCCATCCTTGGGTTGCTTTGCATCACGATGGTTCTTTTCGAATGCCTGGATCTGGAGTGTGTTTGCAATGACGTTCCGGTGGGAAATCATCACACCTTTCTAGATGGAATATTAAAATAATGCGATCACTGCGGATCCGATCGTGCAACGTACCGGCAGCCCAGATGTTCCACTAGAATAGCATAGGAATGCAGTGCGTCGTGCGCCCTCTCCAGGTCCCCACTTCAACGGCTCCAACGCCGGGAGCGACTTGCCAGCTTTGGCCAGCTGGCAGACGGACTTGAATTCAGTTGGGACCTTTGCGCCTCCCAGAATAGCGGCAGGCACATCGATCAAGTAGACCTTGGTCTTGGGTAACCCAGCCTGAGCGGCAGCGTCCAAAGCGACCGACAGAAGCGGAACACAGGTGAAAAGAGCCTTTGCGCCAGAGTCCAAAATCTGGTGCTTCAGCTCGGCGGCCGAGTATGCTGCATTAGCGGGCGAGATAACACCGCCTAGTCGGTGTACACCCCAGAAGAAAGGCAGCGAGTCAATCTACCGAGCCAGGGGTAAGTTTGTTACCTTCTCCCTTGGTTGCCCGAATGCTTTCCACGTACCGTGTTCACACTGAAGACGGCCAGTGTCTTGTCGAATTCCGTTCCCTGGTTAGGCGACCATCCAAATTCCTTCGCGAGACCGCGCGCAATGTGATCAACCCGGTCCACGACCTCGCGCGACGAGTACGTCTGGCCTGTCAGGCCGCATGTGTAGGGGTCTCGCGACTGCGCGTGTGCCACTCGTCCATACTTCTCATTCAACATGAACTCGCTGATCGGAAGGTCGTCTGGAACATGTCCCAGCGGACTAAATCGCTGGTCGGGCAGGAAGACCATTGTGGCTCGGTTGTGCTTGTAGCTCAATTGGAGATTGATCTATAAAGCGAGAACGGGCAACTGTGAATATTATTGCGCCCTGAGTGTTCGTAGTAGTAGTGATAATTGGTCCAGACACCGACAATCCGCCCGAATCAGAATACACCGGGTGAAAGAAAGTACCAGTGAGGAGGCCAGGTCAAAGGAATTAAGCAAAGGGGAGGGAATCCGGGGAATTCTCCGTGCGGGGAAGTCGGCAAAGCAGCGACCTTGGCTAAATAAACCAAGTGACCTCGAGCCCTCTTGTTGACTTCAGTTACTGTCCCTCGTCCAGGCCGAAAAGGGGTAGCCGAGGGTCCGATGATTGACCATTTGGAGGCCCGCAGACCCCGGGCCTTTGATAGGCCTGAAATCTGGCCTGCTGGTGGTTCTCATCCAGCTTGGACGTCTCTGCAGCCAGTGTGGTGTGGGGGCATGACGCTAATCATGCCAGTTGTGCTAAATTTGAGTGGAGCACAAGCAGTTTTACCTCGGATGTGCGGCGACCGAGGGTGTTAAAGTGTGGAACTTGCAGGGGTACAGTGTGGCGGCACCGACAATTATCATAGCAGCAAATCTAGAAAATCTGAGATGATGATACCAGCCCCTGTAGTTCGCTTACCAGGAAAGATTTCCCCTGGATTTCATCATTGACACCCCGGATATTTTTGCTAATCAGTGTGTTTTGTTAGGTATGCGAGAGTTCTACTGCAGATACGTAGATAGCCGAGCCGCATACTCCGTACAGATTGACGGATTGAACACTGTCCCTCCTACTGACCCTGGATAAGTAGAAATAATATGTTGCGATCCAGACGAACAGCTAATGGAAACATAACATGCCTCCATTCTCTTTCCAATCGCCTCTCGCAGTGCGCAATTTAGGTGCGCTTGGCATGCACATCGTCCTGCGACTCATTCGGCACTGTTACACTCGGCTGTCCTCTTTGATGCTCAGCCGACTTCGGTATTCATGGTAGTAGTACCTTTAAAATACTCATAAACATATCTTCATTAAGGGCCTAAATTCGTAAAAGGCATTATCATTAAAAGCATTCGGTCAACAAAATATCGTCAGCCTTCCATTTGCGCCCTCCCTCCACGAAAAACAAAGGGAAAAGAAAAACTCAACGGCCCCTTTCAGGACTGGACCGTACGTAAAAGATGCTCTCAACGTCCGGTGAATGCTGAAAGAAGTATCGCAAACTCCGGGAAATGCTGTCCGGCCCGGTTATCCTCACCGCCCGTCGTAAATCTGATGGTCCTGGAGCTTGAACTCGCCCTTCAGGAGGTCCGCCTCATCCTTGGATTCGATGTATCGCGCAGTCAGGGCAAATCGTAGCCCTTTGTCGGGCTCCACCGAATGCTGTTGTTGTAGTAAGGTTGTTAGTCAAATGACACGCTCAATGCATAAGTCAGTTATAGATTGAATATGACAAACCTCGTAGTACTTCTGCAAGTCTGCCCCATGCATCACGACCAGGTCCCCGTGCTTCAGCTCGAGCGTCAGCAATTTTGGGGGCTGTTTATTATCCGAGCGGTAAAGCATAGCCTCGCGCTGTTTGTTGTAGCCATCCTTGGTGATTCTGCCAGCTTCAAAATCATCCTTGAGGGATCGCCGTTGTTCTTCTTTGATGCAACGTGGCAGAACGGGATCACCCGGTGTAGGGACATTGGAGCTGCTGACTCCAAAGTAATATTTGCCTTTCATCCGGATGTACATTCTTGACCGGGTTCCCAAGGAGAGGGTCGCAATTGTCGGGCCCAGAGCGCTTTCACCGTCATCGTGATACTATAAGCCGCATGTCAGATCAATGCACATACACTGTTGTTGGAAAAAGTTCGACCCACCCCGATCTTCATGGATTCGAAATATCCAAGCGCGAGCAGCTCATTAGGAGGCTGATATTCATCACCCGCACGCGTGACGGCCTTTTCAGTTGCCCAGGACAGGCGGCCCAAAGCAGTAAGGATTTCTGCTGGGGCATCGCTGAACGCCTTGGAGTCCACCGAGACCACGTATTTGTAGGGAACGCCCTATGTTTACGTTAGTAATCTATCTCTGAGATTTGGGGGTTCGTAACGCACATAGTTGACCGCGAAGTGACAAGTGAGGGTCCCCTTCACTATGTGTTGGTTAGCATGGTTCTGACTGGTGTCGCTTGAAAGGAAAAAATCAAAAATACCACGTGTGCCATATTGGCGTTTAGATGATGGAGATACAACTTTCTTAGCCCTCGCCGGCTTGGCCATCACCACCTTAGCCTTCACCCGCTTAGGTTTCACCCGCTTGGGTGTTGTCACAACGGGTTTGACTTTTGCCGGCGAGGCTTTTGCCAGCGAGGCGCTCGCTTCGCCAACTGCGATGGGCTCACCTTGAGCTGATCCAAGTGGGTAGCGTCTAAGGCCAAGATCAAGCTTTTGAAGTTGGCTGAACATATCGTTTGGGCCATCCGTGCGGCCATTGATACTGGCGTTTGAAACGAAGTGTGTGATTGAGCCGACGCCTGGGAGCTGGTAGGTGCGTACTTCATATGGCTTGAGGGTGTCCTTGTCGACAACTGGGTTAAGGGTACCTTCCATTTGCTTTGAGGTGTAGGGCTTAACTCCTTTGAGGGCCGATTCAAGAGGAATCTCCCGCATCTTCCTCACAACCTTGTAGCAACAAGTCTCTTCAGGGCCCCGAGAGGAATCGTTTGCGCAGTCCCAAGAGTCCCAGGTGACGCGCTGAATGCACTTTCGGCATTCGGGACACACAATGCCCCGCCATTCCTCACGATCTGCAATTCCTTCCGACGGCTCGATATTTCGGTCCACAATTTCGGCCAAGGGGCCAGGGTTTGGGATATCCGGTCCTCTGGGGTGGCGGTAATGGAGGAAATCAGGGTGGAATTCGAAATCCTTGGGCTCGGTATCTCTGAACTTCCAGAACTTTGCGCATGATTTCTCAAGACACATCCACCCAGGTCGGGAGTAAATCTGCAGGCTTGATTTGCCGCACTCTCCGCAATTCCGGCTTGGTGGAGCTTTGTTTGAATGGCGAAGAGGGAGAGGCTCATCGGATCCCTGCGCTGTCCACCAGCCTTTGGTCGACAGATCCAGTTTCTCCAAACGGATTCGGTAGCCCGCATGCTTGCCCATTTTCTCCATCCATACATTCGTGATGAGGAACCAGTCCATGACACAGTACCGGTGTGGGATTTCGATGTTCAGAAGAGTATTATTCGAACCTGAATGCATTTAGGTCTGTTTAGAATCCCCTCAAAGTGTCAAGGAGAATATAATGGCTTACCAATGACAACCCCCACAGGCTTTTGTTCTTGAAAACTAGCCATGACTGATGTGATGATCGTTCCAACTGGTGATTGGTCCTTTTTAAGGTGCAGGCTTCCGTCGTTGTCTTTCTTGCAATCTCCACCCCTACATGAAGTCAGCAATTACTCACACAACCAGAGTAGGGCTTAGACTGACATGCGAGTAATGAAGACTTCGTCACTCATAAAAGAGCGATCGCCATTATCACCGTCCAACAAGAAGCCAGTGCATTTTTTCTCTTTATGAGCGGCTCCGCCTTGCATACAGCGGTACCACTCAAGAGCATCAGTGACCTGTTGGCGAGTCTGTGACCGTTAGCAATTGCACATCGTAATATGTGAGATGAATGCAATAGGGTCAGGGGATGTATACGGACATTGGCCCAAATCGGCGGTTCTCCTCGGCGTTGTTGGACTTCATCACCCTTTTCGACTTCATCGGTCACTTTTTGGGTTTCATCGATGCCCTGCGCAGAATCTTCCGTAGTGGTTGGCTGCGGGGTCTCGGACAGCTCCTTCATTCTCTTTCTGGTTCTCATCGAAATTGGCTCTGTGAGGAAATCAAATATCAGTACAGATCCCGTATCACCAATTTCGAAAGGTGAATCTTACCTGTTTCCAGAGCCAGTCGCTTCGATCCCTCCGACGGAGAGACCGGGCCTAACAGAGTGAGCGGCATATCGAAATTGAAGCTGTCTGTCTAGTTAGTGGATAGTGAACGGTGTGAGCGATATACTACTTGCCAGCAGGCAGTAACACGACTGTATGTAATACCTGAAACGATGTCAAGACGAATCTGGGGTGAAATTGGTATTGAGGCGAGTTGGTGGAAGCGCGTCGGTAGCCAATGAAGGTTCAAAACAACGCGGGAAGTGGGTAGAGGGTGCATTCTGTGTGGACTTAATCACGTGATTGCCTACGGAAGATTTGGCAATTTACACCGCCTTTCTCTTACTGCCGCCTCATTTCCTTCTCACCGCCTTCTAAGGTCGCCGCCTTGACCGCCTTTTGGTACAATAGAGGGGGTCTAATTAACCTGGATGTTCAATAACTAGTCTACGAATGCAATTGATTTAGTCATTTGCATTTTTGGCTACTTTGAAGACATATACTGATATCGAGACAAGAAACTCAATATGTCATTAAGGTAGTCTTTAGCAGATATACCACATTCTAATAGATCATAGGCATACTTTACAGAGTAATAGTACATTGTGTGAAGTATTAAGGGCTAGGTAATACAAGTACATACAAAAGATACAATCAGACTCTACTATGAGTCTAGAAACCAGATATGCTTTCACTTCTTGTTTTCGAAAGGTCTTTCTAAAGGTCATTTAAATGCTTAGGTGTCACTTTTTTAGTCTATCGTTCAACTCATGACCACAAAGATGATTCTGAAAATTCTTTAGGGCTTCTAAACTTATAGAACCCCACTGTATGTATAGAGGAAGACTTAAGTGCCAAGTGATCAATGGATCGGGATTGAAAGTGATGGTAAGTTGATTTTAAGATATCTCTAAGGAGAAATTTAGCTTCCACTCTTCTTGTGAGATTTTTCTCAGAATGAATTGACCTCAAAATGATATCTATATGATATATACATTCGAGCTTCTATTAAGCCCTGGGCAGGTCTTCGTCTATGACTCCATGTTACACCCAGGGTCAGCAATGAGTAAATTAAATCAGTATGGATTTATTGCAGTGCGACTTCGCATCTGCGTCGACCGAGACTGACCTTTAATGCAGTCTATCATTCCAATCATTTATCTGATTGGACGTGTGCGATAAATTCTCTCTGTTGTACTTAATGGGTATGGTAGCAAGTCGGGTCGGAAATGTTAGGATATATCAACACTGGTCAACACTCTACCTATCAACAAATATATTTCGTGTCTAAGCTTAGATCTCAAACATCCATGAAGGAGATGGGAGATTTACCCTTTGGAATACATATAGTCGATTGATAGCCCTGAGAGATCAATGATGACATACAGCTTCTCAAAAGACTGATCTCACTATACCCCCGGGTTTCCCCATATGGAGTTCAAGAAATCAGGGACCCTTTAGCTGAAGTCAGTGGCTTGCCCCGTGCCAGCGTCCACCAGCAAATTCGTGGAAGGGACCATGAGTGGTGGGTCGCTGGAAGAGTGGCTTAGCCTCTCTCGTCTCAGCCTTGCAACGGCGACACTGAAATGACAGTGGGGCCAATTGGCTATTGGGAACAGGTCATCGGTGATCCGTCCATAAATAGTTAGTGGTGCAGGGTGAGCGCGCATGGATGGCAAATTACCCCCTCGGCGTGATCTAAGACACGACATGAATTGACCATCCAAAGACTGTAGGATACTGCAAATTAAGCGAGGGTTTCTTAGAAATAGGGGGGCTTTCATGGGAAATATATTACTGTAGCACGGGATTACCTACCTAGCGCGATTGCTCTTAAGGGTCTTTTGTACAGCCTTGGATGTTTTCTAGAATCAGATCCATTTTGCCCCGGAAATTTACCACGGACCCGGAGGTACATTATGGAAGTACATTACTGTACCTTGGTTTTTAGTCACAGAAGCTTGGAGGCTCAATAAAACCCCCATGAAAATAGACCCCAAATAGGTCTCCCCATCGGAGCTGGTCAGCAGGCTTTACAGGTCATCGGCCAGTGGTGCAGTCAGAAATGTCCGCAGCAGGTGTACTACTTTGCCGACACTTTCGTATGGAAAAAAGAAGACTTAGAAGAAGGCATTGGCAATAGATTGGGTGCAATTGAAAGAATCTTGATTCCTGATCATGAATAATACGTTGCGTGTTATTCGAGATTGATAGTAGTTTGCATGTCTTGGGTTGTTAACCCCAGACCCTGAACCAAGCAAGTCCCAAACCCACGGTAAACCTCCCAAGCCCAAGGACCCGTGCCCAAGACAGCCCTGGACTGGAACCACCACTCGAATAATATCTCACTCTCTCCCCTCCCAACATCACTACTCTCCTCCGCATTCCTCCTTCTACCCTCGGCTTTGACCACCCTTTTCTTCACTACTGTCCTTCGTTTTGCAGGGGATGCTCACCGCACGCTGCTGCTTTCCGGCAGTTCGTCCTTCGCCCGCGTCCCCCTCATTTGGGCGAGTCTGAACTTGCGATCTCACGTTGGTGCTTGCCGACTACGCTTAGGTTGCTGGTCTTACTCGACACTTGCGCTGGACTTGGACAGCATCACATCGCGCAGCTCCCGCGACATCGATTCATTCTTGGGCGTGGCCCCTTTGGCCTATCTCAGCGATGGCGGATCCTAATGGTTACCAGGCATACTATGGTCAGCCTGGCAACCCTCCAGCCACATCCCAACCCGCGACCGGTCGGTACGAAACATATCTCCCTCAGCAGAACCCCGCCCAGAACCAGCAGTTGCCGAGACGTATGCCAAGCTACAATGCCGGTGATGACTCGCAGAATCTAAACACATCACGGGTCCACAATGCGCGACCGACCGACACAAATGCGAGATACTCGGTGCAGAGCAGTGGATATGGGGGCGGCGCAGCGCAAGGAGGCTACAATATTGCTCCAGGGGGATACGAGGATGATCGCGAATCGTCGGTGTTTTCGCGCACCCCGTCCGAGCAGTCGCGAATGTCGCCTACTCGCGCCTCGTCGCACACGAGCGTCTCCAGCTATGGGTACAGATACCCTACATCCTCGGGGCAGCCTGCGTACAACCCTCAACAGTATGGCCTGCCGCAATCGCAGACGCAGCCGAACCTCAGTTATAACCCCTCGACCTATACTGCCTCCAGCAATAATGCGCCCTATACAAATACCGTCTCGAATCATCAGCCTTATAACCCCGCGGCGTATCAGCCATCCGCGGTTGCGGGCCTGAGCTCACCAGTTCTTGCGCGACGACCGAGCGAAGCCTCGCACTATGGACCGACACCTCCCACCCCGCAGTCTTATGGATTTGCCTCGCAACAGCAGCAGCCACCGGTACCACCGCCTCGTGGAGCGGACCATCCGTACGGAAGTCGACCTCCCTACGGTTCATCACCGGTGACTTCAGGCCAGCCGAACACAATCAATGCCTCCACCTCATACCAGCCGATTTCATCGCCAAGCGCGAGCAGTTTTGCGACGTCAAACTCCCCATCCAGCGCCTATAACCCGTCGTCTGCGTCCCGTCCTTATTTCCCCGTTGCGGCCGGGTTCGGCTCTGACTCACCATACCCTAATCCCGCCATTCCCCCAGTGAACAGCGGCTATGAAGAGCAACCACCGGAGCCACCAGCCCACCAGCCCCAGGGAAATGGGTTTTATGGCCAACGAATGGGAATACCCCATTCGGCTTCTGCGCGGACCCTTCCCACACCTCCTATGCAGCACGACCTGCCAATCCTACCTCCTAGGCGAACAGAAACCTTGAACAGACACCCGCAAGCCCGGCCGCTGCCTGGCCCACCTATAGACGTCGAGCCTGATTTGAATGGACCCCTCGGGCCCTCGCGGCCAAGCAACGTACATAATGACGAATTGATGAAGGAACTCGAAACAGCAGTGATGGACACGCAGGCAACGTTCACACGGCGCCACAGCTCTAGGACGTCGTATAATGGCTCGGGATCGCATGTGCGTCTATCACCGGACGAGCAGCATACCCATACCAATGGCAACATATCTGAATTCCAGATCAACTACGGCGCCTATAGTGATGACAGTGAGGCAGAAGCAGAAGCAGGGCTTGCGATGTTGCGCATGGCAGAAGAGGAGGAGCAGGCCCGACAAGAGCGGGAGCGCATGCAAGCCCGTTCACGACGGGAGACAAATGCTTCGGTGATGAGCTCTCGCTCACATGGCTCTCAAACATCAGCCCGGGGACCGTCGCCGCAACATGCATCCCCAAGGCAACCATCTCCAAGGGGGCCTTCACCGCACTCGATGCCTCAGGAAGATGGCGAATTTATTGGCCATGATCTCGCTCTGTACGAAGGAGGCTATCAGGGAAATCTTCATTACGGAGAAGAGCCTACGTACAGTTCTGAAGAGTACTCGGAAGCCGCGACGGGTGGGGGATTCCAACGCACTCACGATTCTTTCAGAAGCTCCGACTTGTCCCCCGATGAGCGTGGAGAATACTATGATGACTATGAACACCCACCAATTGCATACGAGTACGCGAATCGCCTGCATCATCTCCCTTCAGACGCCCGCGTGGATGCTGGGGGTACCGGCGGTCTATCCGCGCCTGGACACTATGGCCGACGAATGAGCTTCGATTATGGCGAAGATGCCGAAAGCCCGTACGAGCAGCAGCAGCAGCAGCAGGAGGGATACCAGTCGGGCGACGAGAGCCCCCATGGCGGCGTACCCGAGGATCTCTTCTTCCACCCCGGAATGCGCCCATTACCGCCCGCGCCAGTCGAGCCCGCCGGTGGTGCCGACCTGTACAGCCACCTGATGCCCGCAGGCACCTACCGACCCCCAGAGCAAGACGAGATGCAGGGCCAACAACAGTATAGACACCCCTCTTCCATCGCGGCGTCCGTGGACCAGTATGGAGAGCAATTGCTCAGTCCATCTCAAGTTCCGCGGTCGTCATCTCTATCGAACCCCATTGGACCTCGTACTGATGCACCTATCAGGTCGAAGACCGATGCGGACCGCGTCAAGTACAAGCAGCAGCAGGAATATCTCTGGCAACTACAGCAAAAGGAGCTGCCCAAAATTGATCCGAGTGAGGCGACTGCTTCTGTGGCTTTGGATCTACCAGCCATTCCCGCTGCGCGGCGCAAGAAGTTCAACCCGACGAAGCTGTCTTCGGAGCAGTTCAAGAAGTGCACGGAACCGTGGGCGCTGAGCTCCGTTCTTGCTTGGATCAAGGATCTTAGTCAGGATGAGACTGATCTCCGCGAGCAGGCTATTGCCGATGCGATCGTGGCCCTGTTCACCCACAAGGTGCCGACGATGAATAGCGCTGATGCTGAAACTCTAGCAGCTCGTGTAGTGAGCAGCATGCTCAAGGAGGAGGCCTTGGTCAAGGAAGAGGAGTGGGTCAAGTTCAGCAGTGGACGTATTTCTGGTGTCTTGTTCCAGATCACGGGGACTGGATGTTATTCGCCTAGGCTGCATGAACAGGAGATGCACATCCGGGATACAGACTCAACAGGACGCTGCTACTCTCATCACTGTATGCGAACTTTGAAGAAGGTCAATCTCAAGGCACAGATGATGGCACCGCAGAAGAAGATAGAGGACTGGGTGACTTTCTACAAGGTGCCCAAAGAGGTCTGGGAGTCTCATCCGAAGAAGGAGATCGACCGTCAGAATAACCTGCATGAGATTGTGACTACGGAGGATGCCTATATCGGACAGCTAGACGTCTTACGAGAGCTCTACCGTGATCAGCTGGCGAACATCAACCCCCCTATCATCCCGGCTAAGCGATTGAACAAGTTCTTGACCGACGTCTTTGGCAAGGTCGATGCAGTGAAGAAAGTAAACGAAGATTTCCTCCTGGCACAGCTCAAGTATCGTCAAAAGGAGCAAGGCCCCTTTATTGGCGGATTCAGTGACATTTTCCGTGAATGGATTCGAAAAGCGAAGAATGTCTATATTGACTATGCTGCAACGTTCCCCCACGCCAATCACTACGTCCGACGTGAGTCTGACCGCAATCCGCTGTTCAAGGCTTTCTTGAACCAAGTTCGTGAACACAAGCTGTCCAACCGGTTGAGCTGGGATACTTTCCTCAAGGCTCCGATTACTCGCATTCAGCGGTACACTCTTTTACTTGCCACCGTGCAGAAGAATATGGTCAAGGACTCTGAGGAGAAGGCCAATCTGGCGCAAGCAATCGAGGAAATCAAGGTTGTTGCGTTGGAGTGTGACAACAAGGTCGGCGAGCAGAGCAAGAAGACCGATTTGATGGATCTTGCCAGCAAGCTCCAGCTCCGACCAGAGATGAAGAAGGAAGTCGAACTCAATCTGGACCACATGGGCCGTGAGGTCGTTTACAGGGGTGACCTGCAGCGGCCCGGTACACGAACTCGATTCCTTGTCGACACGCATGCTATCCTTTTCGACCACTACTTTGTTTTGGCCAAGTCTTTTACTGCACGAGATGCACGAATCGGCAAGTACGAGCGGTATGATGTCTCAAAATTGCCCATCCCGATGGATCTCTTGGCACTAGAAAGCACAAACGACGACCTTGTGGTGAAGTCATCCGTCAGAGGTGTTGCAACCATCACCCCTGCCCAAGGGGCCGTGAGCCCTCTTACCCACACAGGTGGCCCCTCTGCTAATGGCGCTGGGGTGACCCTTGACTCGAAGGACGACAAAATCCTGTATCCGTTCAAGATCAAGCATCTCGGCAAGAATGGAACCTACACACTCTACGCATTTTCTGCGAATAGCCGTATCGAATGGTGCCAGAAGATCATCGAAGCCAAGACCAAGCACGCCGCAGCCTTGTTCTCACAAAACGCCGAGCCTTTCAGATTGCGGGTTCTTGCAGATACCGCGTTTGCATACTCGGATCAAACGCATGGATCGAAGAGTGTTATGATCAAGGGCACTCCGCTTCATCGTGCTATCAAGGAAGTTGAGAAGAAGTATGAGGCTGGGTCTAGACCTCTGCCTTTGGGCAAGACTGCTGTGAACTGTGCAACTGTCTTCCAACAACCTCCTGGCAGGATGATGTGTGCTATTGGCACCGATAATGGAGTATACATGTCTGATCTCAGTGACCCTCGTGGTTGGAAAAGGGTATGTGTTTCTTCTCTGTTATTTACGGTCTACTCGCTGACTATGACTCCCAGGCTATTCCCATCATGCGGGTCACACAGGTGGCCGTCTTCGAGGACTTTAACCTCTTCTTGCTTATTGCTGATCGCTCACTGATCGCTTATCACCTTGATGTGGTGTGTCCTGCTAGTGGCGTTCCATCACAGTCGCAAGACTCTGCCCGTCGAGCTCCACAGAAGCTCTCTGGCAACCGTGAAGTTGGCTTCTTTGCCGCAGGCCGCATGAAGGACCGCTACTTGGTTCTGTACAAGAAGCGTGACGGCCTGTCCTCGACCTTCAAGGTTCTCGAACCCATCCTTCAAAAATCATCATCCAACAAGAGTCGCTTCTTCCAATCCCGTCGTTCCCAAACCGAGTTCTTCCGCGAGTATGATGAATTCTACATCCCCGCTGAGTCTTACGGAATCAACATGTTCCACTCCTCCCTTGCCATATCTACTCAGCGCGGCATCGAGGTCCTCACCCTGGACAAGAAGCAGTCTTGGTCTGTCCCCGACTTCCGCTCCGCAAACGTCGACGCTACAGATACGCTCCACAGCATCGCCCAGCGCATCAAGGATCTTCGCCCTCTGGGTATGTTCCGACTCAGCGAAAGTGAGTTCTTGGTTGCGTACCAAGAATGCGCAGTGTATGTCAACAAGCACGGCGACGTATCTCGAAGCGTGGTCATGGAGTTTGTGGGTAGTGCGCACACTGCTTGTCTACATGGCAAGTTCCTCATTCTGTTCAACGAAGACTTTGTTGAGGTCCGCAACGCTATGAACGGCCGTTTGAGACAGGTCATCCCGGGCCACAGTGTGGTCTGCCTGGATGATGGGAGTAAGTTGCCTGGCTCATTTGGCCAGGCGGCCGCTGGCAATATGAGTGGCTTCTCGGGTACTGCTAATGGTGCTTCGCCGTCGACTGCCGGGCATACTGTGAAGATCTGCATGCAACATCCTGCATACGAGCGCAGTCAGATCGTGCTCGAGTTGGTTGAGAATGAAGGTCAGAAGGAGTAAAGTTTCTTCTTTTTCTCATACTCCCGTCTGCTAGGGGTTCACTATTCTTGGTCCCTTTATGCCTAAGGCCTCTTTACTCTACATTATCTCCTCCTCTCCTTTCTATCTAATTTTCCTATGCCTTACCTTCCCGCACTCCGAACTTCTGACCATCTGTTTTCCACATACCCCTTCCCTCTTCGTCCGTGTTTTTGAAACAATTTCTTTCAGTGCGGGAGGCTTCTCCGCGACCTTTCTAGCATGTATCGGCGCTTGGTCCTCCCTCTCCACATCTTTTCATAACGCGTTGCAAAGCGCTCTTTCGATGCCATGATTGTACATAGAAATTTCAGTGTGCCATCTAACGACTCTAATGATTTGATCACCATATTGCATATTCTTTGTTGAACTTGACACCACTGTTCAATTACTATTCTTTCCACGTTTCAATGTCTCATTCAGACTGTAAGCTTAAGGTAATTCGTCTCAAGGTGGATTGTCTCGGGACCTCTATCCGTGGACAAAGGTTTGTTTCTGGATGTCGGTTGGAAGTGGACATTGAGAAGGGTACTTTGCGACAGGTCTGGTATCTGATCGTTCGACCTGCTCCCTTTGAGAGGTGCTTGTACCAGCCGTTCTGGATATGGCATCAATGCTGCTGTGAGCACGATCCAAAACAGCTTTGAATTTGGTTGGAGCCCCAAAGAGCCTATATACACTCTAACTTCCCAGGCATCATAAAATTCCCAGCTTTTTATGGTATTGATATCGCAATCTATCCTGTCTCTAATCTTCCTCTTCATCCTTGTCAATCTTGAATGCATTATTGCGTCTACAGTGAACTTCAACTTCCCTAACAAGCCAAATCCTATCTTTTTGCAATCATGGAGCAAAACTTCCAATACACTCTCAGCCCAGCTGATGCCTACCTTCTGGTTCATTGGCCCAATCTTACAATCTATTGGAGCAGGACTGACTGAATCATTCCTTAGGACAAATGAGACCGTCATTCCCAATTTTACCCGAACACTCAACGAGAGACGATTTTCTCCGATTACATGGCGATGAGCATGGAAGAACGATTTGGTGTGTGCAAGCGCTTCTATATTCCTTGAAATAGCTAATTGAGTGATAATCACAGGATTTTATTGCAAGGTCGAAAGATTACAATGAGAACATATTACAGGGGAATTCCGGTCGGATGCAAAAATGCTGCGAGATTCTGATGACTGTTCGCCAATATCGAATTGCCGTAGAGCAACAACTTACCTCCAACACACTGATATTGCATCGTACCTGGTTCCACCCAGATTCCAACGAGAGCTACGCGCGTATCGCGGCCTCGATGGACTGCATCCTTGGACCCTTAACGGCCCCAGAGTCGCAGGAACCAGAAACGATAGAAGAGATCGCGTGGACAACTATTTTCGTCTACTGGCCAGAGCTCCTCAACCTTCCCCGGTGGGAAGCGATCAAATATGTTATCTTTGCGAGGATAGCCGCTGCCGATGTTGACGATTTGGAGGACGCCTTCGAAAAGATCTTGAGCGCTACCTGTTTCGAGGGAAATGAAGTGGAGGCACTTTGGCTGGAGGGGATGGAGCCCTATCACCGCGCCGTCGTTGTTGGCAACATCGCTGTTTTCGATGAGGAGGCTGCTTCTTCGGGAAAATTGCGGTTTATCTGGTTCGACGACCAAGGAGATGTGGTGCGCGAGGCGCGCGTTGGGGTTGAGCACACCCAGGAGCTGGCTACATTCAAGTATGGTGATTCTTTGAAGAATCCTCAATTCAGTGCATGGTGGAATGACCCTACAAATGTGAAGGTTGGGCCCGATTATGCTCCTTGAGTAGGGCGATGAAAGATGCAAGAGAGGATCTTCATATCCCTACATCTACACCCCGACAGGTTATGCTTCGCCAGTACCTTCCGTTCTACATAGATTCCATAGATTGCTGTTATTTTCAATACCTTCCTACTCTTTAATGTCCTCGGATTATTTAATTCCTATCATCATTATGATCAAAGGGATGACCCGTCAGATAACTGCAGACAGAGGCACTTACCACCTTCGCCTTCTTTGTCTCTCTGTCTTCTGGTTTCCATATAATTCTTTCTCTCGCCCAGACGGGTCTTGTCTTCCTCCTTTCACCAGATAGACCCAGTCCACTAAAATAATTCAGCGCGTTGCCTCCCCTACTATCCTTTTCGTTTCCTTTATACACGCTATGGAATATACTAGGCCTTCTCTTATACTGAAGGCCCCGGTGCAACGAATCCACCAACATTTGATATAGTTCTACGTTCTGTCGACCCCGCTCACGCCGAATAGAGCGGTGGCATATTCAACAAACGCCCAGGACGTGGGATACCCTCACTTCCGGTCAGAGGCAGATACTATACCATGCCAACAGGTTACAGAGCACCAACTCCACGGGGAAGACATCTTTGGGATAATTGAGGTGACCAGACAATTATGTACCTCTGAATACTCCAGGGTGGTCGTATTTTGTCATCGTGCGGTTCGATGACGGAATTATGCAGCTTCATGCTTCCAGCCCTGGCTCCTGTAATTATCAAGCACACAAGTACGAAACCGCCTCATTTCCCACCACCATATTCTTCTCAACTGACCTCCCTTTCTTATCAACCAAGCTCCACGCCGTCTTTATCCTACCAAGTCTTTGACTTTCCAGTATGGCATCGGGACGCCGAGATATCCGGTCAATCCTTCAACCGATTACCTCAATCGGGGCCATTTGGATCTCATGGAGGAGGAAATCCTGCAACAAGAAGGCAAGATCAGGTCTCTCGAATAATGGAAGCAGCGTGTACACCTCAGACGATACCCCTGGGTGACAGACTGGCGCAGGCTGTCCACGACGCCTATGAGCACTACCGTAACATCGAACTGGACCTCAAGGAGCAGCGAAATATCTTGAAACTTGCGACCACCTCATGGTCTCCCTTGCTTATACGCTTTACCAGAGGAGAAAAATCCCGGCTGCAAGCTGACTGAGAATGACAAAAAGTGGTAGAAGAAACTCAAGACATCGGAATGAACCAACGGATCGGAAGTGCTTCCCAGTTCCCACAAGTCAGCAACAAAGGGAAAGCGCACGGTGTGCCAAAACCAAGGCGGATAGATCTCAAGTCCTGCTGAAGGATACCCACTCCAAAGTCCTCATCTCCCGTGAGAACCCCGATACATATTGGGGATGATATAAGGAGCATTTGGAGGCTTCTGATGCCTCATGGTCATGTACAGAACGAAACCTCCTATCTACCCCGGTCAACGAGCGCATCGAGACCGCACTCCGGAGTCTGATATAAGCCAATAAACTCATTTTTCAGAAAATGGCAAGATAGGAAAATATTGTTATATACAGCACCAGCATGATTCTTGACAATGTCGGTCAAATTGTCGAAAGAAAGTGCATCGGCTGTGGGACATAGACACCCTATGCTGCCGTACCCCCTGTTTCCAGCAAAAGGTCGTTCAAAGTCCATCGCTTAATCACTGGAAATTCGGGGTCGGAAATTCCAGCTTTGCGCAAACACATGCGTTCTGGTTGCAAGCACATATCGAGAAGGCAAGATGGACATCTCTACACGGCTGAAGGATGTCCCAGTCATGAAGAGGGACAAGCGAGAAGGCCAGACAAGGGTTGATTGTGAAGTGAAGACTGTGAGGAACAATGGGAAAAGGTGTAGAAAGTCTGGGAGGAAGTCTGATAAAGGAAGTAATTGTTTCCAAGAGCCGGCCTAGACATCCACGGTGCATTGTCTACCTTGTAAACGTGGGGTTCAGTGTCCCATTACCACCACAGCCACCTCCACCTATCAATCTCGCTTTAGAAGTTTGGAATGGGATATATCCTAGCGATAGGAGGGAGAACGAAGCTAGCAAAGTAGAACAGTTCGTGGTAGGCGGAATTCAAAATGCACATCTACAGCTCTTGTATATAGACTACATGGTTAGGGAATGGAAAGACACGTCTCATGAAAATATTCCATTGCCTATCCAGGCTTCATCTCTGACTTGTTCTCCTCGCGAATGGTGAATGCCTCAAGCGCACCTGTATAATCGCACATTGACAAGGCAAAGCTAGTGGGCAAAAAAAAACACAAAACCACACCAGACCACACAAAATGCCACCGCCAAGAATGAAAAGAAACAGAGAAAAGCGGACGGGATATCATCAGGATTCAAATTCGACAACCTTGCTAACGACCTCCGGATCGTGAGCTGATGCGGGCGATCTCGCCCTGTGGCTCGAGGCTCCCTCTTTGGGAGCGCGAATGCTGAGGAACTCGGCTTCGGCGCCTTCCAGGAGGTCACGATCTGCCTCGCGCACACTGCGGCGCTCCGGGTCTGCACCGTATGCGCCGGCACCCCAACTAGAGATACCGCCTGCCATGGCGGCGGCAGATGCACCTTGACGGGAGGGATAGTCATCATCATCGTCCTCGTCATCTTCCTCGTCGCGGCCGCCAAGAGCGTTGCGCTCCAGTTCGCGCTGGGCATCATCCATGCGCTTCTTGACTTCGGCGGCCATGCGAATGCCGTCCGTGACGATGTTGTCGAGGACACCACGGAGGCCCTTGCCGGGTGGAACAATGCCTCCAGAGGCACCGGCGACGGGCGCACCTGCAACGACGGAAGCAGAGGGACGGGCGCCGATATTGGAGAAAGTGGTCAGGTTGGAGGAGAGCGAAGAGGATGCGGCGAGGGAGGCGGGGTGAGGATGGTCGGAGAGGTGGAAGGATTGCGGGAAGTAAGACTCGAAGAATTGCTCGAGGAGCTCGTCGGCCAGGACGACCATTCGGAAGGTAGGGAGAGTAATATGGAGCGGGTTGTTAGGGTCGAGAGCTGGGTTGGCAGACTCGGATCTGGGTCGGCTCTTCTCGCTCGACTCTGTGGGCTGGGGTAAAGTCACTGCTGCCGATGATGTTTGCGGTTTGTCGTCGTCGTTCACATCGATAAGGTCTTCTTCATCATCATCACCGATTGCAAAGGTATCAAGTTTTTCGGCTACTTCTGTGGTACTGTCCGAGAAGACACCTTTCTGGTTATCAGGGTGACTGGGATCGGCATATTCGAAGCAGCGGCGAATGAAGGCACTGACGCTACCCAGGAACTTCTCATCGGTAGTCAGCCTGTTTTGGTCGGCATCACTGCTTCGGGGGTTGTTCAGGTCCTCTAGGGACTGAGTAGCAGTGATGGTTCCTTCGAAACCACGCCGGGAGAGAAAAAGCAGGGCCTCGGACATTTTGAGGATACCCTCTCGGTCAACTTGACCGTTGCCACTGTCATCGTAAAGAGTGAAGAAGTAGTTGATGTTGTTCATGATATCCGGCGCCCCCTTGAGACGTGCCAAGCCATTCACCACGTTCTGTAGACTTAGACCCTCCTCGGGATCAGTAGCCCACTTGCGGTACAGCCGTTGCATGAACTCATGGTCGGCGGGCTGGCGTCGGTTGGCCCACAGTAAGGACTTGCCATTGCCTCTCAGGCTGCTGTAGCCTGAAGCGGACGAGTCCTTTCTCGCGGGAGCAGGGGAGTCAGAAACAGCCCACTTGGACGTCGCGGCCAAGAACTCTCGGAAAGCATCGTAGTCCATGTGAGTAGGGCTGGGTCCGAGACCCACCCGACCGATCTGCCTATCTACAGGCGGTCCAAGCACCGATTGGCGCTCTGACTTCTTCTTTTCCTGGCGCATTCTCTCTTCCTCGGCAAGTTTCTGATGTTGTTGCCACTGGTACAACACCTCGTAGAAGCGATCATAGATTGTTCCGAGGTCATCAACACTCAGGCGCTTGCTCTCAGGGCCGAGATTGCGGATTGAAGTACGCTTGGCAAAGCTCTCAATGTTGTTGAGAACGGCGTCCTTGTGTTTCTCGCGTTGCTCAGTGACAGTGCTGTGCGTGATTCCGGAAAACTCCTTGAAAGCAACCACCATCAGCTCTTGGAATCGGGTGATGGCGCGCAGCTTGGGGTTCTCCGATCTGGGGTGAGCCGACTCGTCAAGGCGAGAGAAATATGACTTGAGGACGGAGATAAATGATCCGTCATCTTGAATGTCGAGAAGCTCTTCACCGTTAATACGAAGAATAGCAAGGCCAACCTGGAACAAGACCTTGGGGCCTTCGAGGAAGAAAACATCCAACACACGGAAAGCAAAGACGAGAGGCATGGAGTTGATGTACAGCGAAAGGAACCAGGGAAGAGAGACAACGGAAAGCTGTACATCGAATTTGGCGAGGTGTTCCCAGAGAACGGGCATGGTCTTCTCCACTAGCGACTCGAAGACCTTCTGATCAAGTAGTGTTCCGTACATTGTTGTGGAGTAGTAACCTGGCAGCAGGCGATCGCAGAGAACGGAGAGGAGGAAAAAGGCCTGGGCCTCGGACATATATCTGTACGAGTTAGCAACTGCGCATATTGCGTTCAAATAGATCAGACAAACATCAGCAACGCGGCAACAACAATGTTCATGGCTTGACAGTAGCCAACTTCGGCATTGGTCCAACTATAGGCGGTCAAGACTCGTCGCAGTCGCCCAATGCCCTCATCGCTTTGGAAGCCCGGATACTCGGGTAAACTGCGGTTCAAATCTTTTTCGATTTCGTCGATAGCTAGAGATTCTTGGCCCTCAAATTTGACAAGTGTCTCCTCATACAGTTTGGGCGACCGAATACGAAGAAACATTGAGCCTGACGTGAGCTCCCAAATCTCTCCTCGCAACCGATTTGGCAAGCCAACTCGGATAAGCTTGTGGAAAGTTGGTTGCCGCACAAGAGTAGAGTTGCGGCCGTTTTCTGTTGCATGAGAATGTTAGTATAAAAGAAGAACGGGGTAGAAATTGTGAACCAGCTTTACCTCGGAAGTATTCGCCCCAAAGTCTCATCTTGCTACGATCTCGAAGTTTCCGAGCATCACCGGGATAGCGGAAGAGCATACCCAGCCCAGCATCTGGAGGCTGCCGCCCTTCTCCATCGTTTGCGTCTTTCGCTTTCGTGCCGGAAAGCAAGTACTCGGAGTAGCAGTCGGTCACAATACTCCTCAGATTGTCAACCTCTTTCATACCCTCTCGCAGACCCTTCTTCAGACAATCGCAGAATCTTTCGCAGGCCTGCCTGCTGCCAACAAGCTGGAGAATCAGTCGCTGGGGTGAAAAATTGGGCTCTTGCTGCTTGTTCAACAATCCGTTCCATGTTGTCAATGCCAAGGAGAACACGTCTCGAGCACTGTGGAGTCGTTCGACACGACGGATGGAGGAAAGTGGTAGAGTGAAGCCATTGCCGGAAGGTCCAGTGCCGTGCGTTTGCCCAGTCCAACTGGTTGAAGCACTCAATGTCGACGAGGGTATGAAGCTGGTTGGTTGTGTTGAGAAGCAGATGAATCGTTCGCTGAGGTGTAGTCGGCCGGTGTAGCGATTACCAGCTCGGTCTACCCGGCGGGAACCATCTGTTGAATCAGAGGACGAGTTGGGCAGAGGAAGGATAAGTTCGGCTGTAATTTCTTGCAAAGGGTTCTGCGAGTCAGGAAGACGGAACTGCTGGCGAAATAGCGAAGCCTTGGAAGGATTGTTGTCGTTGGAGGAGAGGGAAGGAATATTGAAGTTGGCCGGGTCAATCAGCGATGAGGCCTTTTGAACAAATGAAGATAAAGACATCATGGTGGGCAATAGTCGATCTGAAGCAGTTTCGCCGTACCTGTAGAGGTGCGGTTATCCGATGATGTCGGGGCTGCGGAGCTAGAGCTGCGACGTGGTACGGCAAGCGAATCAGCACCAGAAGTGTACAAGGCAGCCCGTACTTTGTTGTTCAAATAAAAACTCAACGGTCATCGCATGGCCTTGATCATGACTGGTCCAGCATCGGAACACCTGTAGCTGCAGCTTGGGAACGTGGGGACGGGTGTTGTTTGTCGGATCGATAAGAGGGGGGTGGTGAAACACAGCTTATCACGTGATGATCAGCCTTACAGCGTTCATAGATGAAACCTAGAGAACAGTACTTGATACAGCAATTTAGCCGCCCATGCCTGATGGGTTCAACGGGCCTTAGGGCAGGCATCCTACAGGTGACGTTATGCTTAAGGAATTTTAGGTGAAGTGGATAATTGTACAGTTGGGTAAAAATGCATTGAAGGAAATTCGCTGTATAAGCTGGACATCAAGGATAATAACCAAAAAAAAGAGGGATTGATAAGGGACATGGATCATGGACGTACAATCAAGGCTCAGGCAGCAGTATAGTATTCTTGCTTTGCATTCAAAGAAACACAGTCTCCTTGCATCTTGACTCCAGATATGATAGGGGTATTGAGATTGATAAATGAGAATAAGGGTTGGCAATTTGAATGTGGAATGTTTAGTTCTTATCCAAAGATCCCCGTCGGGAAACAGGGTCATTGTACTCGGGCAGGACATCCTCCTCAGCATCCTCGGCCTCCTCGGAAGTCTCGGAAGTCTCAGTCATCAGTCCCTGCTTCTCGCAAGCATCACCCTGCTCCCAGGCAGCCTTGTGCTCCTGAGGCTTGATGCCACGGTAGCGCTGCCAGAGGAAGATGACAGCCTGACCAACAAGCATGCCGACGGCGCTGGCGGCCAGACCAGCCAGAACACCCAGAATGGCAGGAACAACAATGAAGCGGAGAACACGGGAGAAAGTGCGAGCGAAAGCACTGTGGGGGTGGTGGTTGTGGTGGCCTTTGTGACTGTGAGGAGGAGGCGGGTGGTCGAGGTCACCGTCCTCATGGTGGTGGTGACCTTTGTGGTGATGCTCCTTGGCGAGGTCCTCGAATGCCTCCAAGGGTGGCATACCCTCAGGGAAGAACTCGTTGTGGTGCTTGGGAGGACCGTGGTGGCCTCCGATGCCCATCATACCATGGTGCTTACCGTGGCAGCCCTTACGGCGGCCCTTGCCTGCCATGCCCAGGACGCGGTCCTTAGCCGCGGCTAGGAGACCACGCACGCGAGAGACCAAAAGCTCCTGGAGGCACTTCGCCTTGCCATTGCACTTCTTCCAGGAGAGACGCTCCGGGGAAGGAGCGGTCTTCTCGATCTCAGTCTTGGCGATGTAGAGCTCGCCAGCGGGGTCCTGAATCAGGGTAATGGCGACGGTGTCAACGGGAACCGGGTGGGTCTCGAGGTCGAGAATGGTGAATCGGACATCGAGCAGGTCGGTTCCGGGGGTATCATCGGGGGATCCCAGAGGCATCACCTCCAGGGCATAGCCAACGGGCATAGGCTCCGATGCCTCGCCATCGTCAAGTTGTTGGACGGCGCGAATAGGGCTGGGGGGAACGGGAGGGAAGATTTGGCGGCCATTAGCCAGTAGGCGATTGTCTTCGATGGAGAAGTCCAGCATCTATTGAATGATCTCATTAGTTGATGAATCGTGGATGATACTTGCGCTTATCGCATCCCCGGTGTTTAACATACCAAAGACGACGACTTGCCCTCAGTCCAGCTGACAGCGCCCTCCTCGTCCACCTCGCGGAAGGGGCACTCCCGGCAAGGAACGTCGATCACTGCGTGACGGATATCCTCCAACAGCATGGGATGAACATTCATGAAACCATCCTCAACCGCTTCCACTTGGGGCTCCATTTCGGGGACAACCAGCATGGCGCTGGCGCCTAGGGCGGCGGCGCCACCCAGCAGGATGGAACGCACGAACATAGTTGTGTTATGGGGGGGGGTGAGTGCAGGTAAAGAGCGGACGTCGGCGACAATAAGAGGGGATTCAGAAGAGGAAACAAGCAGTCATTTGAAGAAATCTCAGGATGGCAGAGTCGTCGTCGCCTTTGTAGAGGGGAAGAAGGGGAGTGGACTCAGTGGAGGTGATCGGAAGGTTAGTCCCAGTCTTTAGTCAGTTTAGTAAACTTTAGTTGTCTTGTTAGTCCGCATGGGGCCAGCAAGTGGAGGAGGGTGACGCCAGCCTGCTGCGTGGCGCCCATTGCCATTGGCAGAGCATTTGACAATACGTGACACTGTCATACCTGACATTCTACAATTCAAACTCTGATCAACCTTACTTTCTGTAACATTTATCAGCTTACCGGCGTAATTACATTACATACCACACCACGTCACACCACACTACAACCTTTCCTTTGACACTTTTCCCGCCCCCCGTTGCACCTTCTACACTCCTGCAATTAGCGCCACCAACACGATTAGAAACAATCACAGACATTCCTGGTGATTATTACTTATTACCTTACCCAAATGATGACCGGTCGAACGCTAGCCACTGGGACAAGCTAAATCCCATCGATTCCACCCAGCCTGCCTGCGACACGTACCGGTTGCGCAATTGCTGTACGAAGTATCGCTCGTTGGCACGCTCCCATCGCTTCCACTCCATGTGTTCTTCATAGGCCTGCCACAGCCATAGGAACAATAAGCCCGGGTACACGATGCATGTGGGATGCGCGGGGTTCAACAAGTGTAATAACTTGATGCCGACCGGGATGGCGTTCTCGACTGACGTCTTAAACATTTGCAACACTGCATCTGCTATCTCCGATGCAACTATCGGCTTAACGTCGGCATGAGAAATTACCTCGCGGGGCCAAGATCCCGGCATGCGCTCGAATAATGGCGTTGCTCCATCTGCTGCTAGTATCCGTGGCAGATCACCGACGGACAATGACCGCAGCTTACCTTTAGGGCTGAGCGGCTCCTTCGGCGCCAACACTAACGCTTGCAACGACGAGGCAGCCAGATTATCTAAACGCGCCAACAGCGGATCGTCGTCAGTTTGAATTCCCTTTGACTCGGATTCCCCGACGATTGATTTTTCCTGCCGTTGATCCACAGCGAAAGAACTCTGGGTCTGGTCGTCATTCAATATCCAGCTGTCGGACGTGCTCTGGGGAACTTCACAATCCGTTGCTTCAATGTCAGTCTGCACGCCAATGTCAGAGCTGGCTGTGGACAAATCATTGGCTTCGTCGTCATCCCCGATAATCGAATTAGGTGGCGGTGGAGCAAGTCGAATTCGCTTCCTCGATGTATTCAAAGGTGGGATGTACCCATTTGACAAATGCTCATATTCAACAGGCGACGATCCAAGTCGTGATTCACTGGTTCCTGCGCGCTCTTGGATAGTTTCGAGCGGTGCCTGCTGTGCTTGAGCATAATTCCAAGATTTAAAGCTCAGGTTCGATGATTGTGAACCCGACAGGCTTGTCGGATCCGTTGAGCTTGGAATTGACCAGCTTCCACCCAGGGAACTCTCACTATCAGTAGCCTCGGGTGATGAAATCCCATCAGCAAGCATCTGCTCCCAGGATCTCCCCTGATCCCCGTTGCGATATGGATCATCCAGGTCCTGACCGATAAAGCTGCTTTCCTTCCAATCTTGCACAGAGCGCTCATATATGCGGATTTGATCATGGCCATGTTTGAGGTCTACGTATGAATTGAGTTCGTCGCCGCGAGTCGATCCCGAACTGCGACGCTTTGCTGTGTCGTTGAAGGTTATGAAGCCGTTTTGGATGTTGTCCACCGATGGCGCTAGGTAATCCAGCGCTTCCCTTTCATCATTGGCGAAGTCTAACTCCGCGTCACTGGAGTCCGTTGGCTCATCAGGGCCCATCTTGCGGGGCGGATTATAAGGCCCATGGGATTCAGTGCGTTCGTCGCACGGTAGACCGGTGTATATCGAACTTCCTTGACTGGAAGAAGAATCGCTGTCGGAGTCTGTATTTTCTAGAAGAATTAGAGTGTGGTTCAGATTTTCAGCCGACAAACTACAGCCAGGTCGCGAGACCTGGCCGTCCCATTGATCACCTTTTAGTCCAGCTTTCCCTGCCGTCTTGTCGCGGCGAAGCCTGTTGCGTGCGATTCTAACTTCTGCAGCTTGAAAGAGTTTGTTAATCTCGTCGTGAAAATGATCCATGGAATCGGAGTACTCCATGACCGAACGTCGAAGGTCTTGAATCCTTTCATTGTCCTCAGACATGTGCTCGTCCAAGAATCTTCCCAGCTCTGCCCAGTCTTCGGTATTCTTCTGGAACAGGACGCCATACTCTTCCACATCCTTGTAGGCTATACTGAGTGACTGTTCCAGCTGCCTTGCGCGCTCCTCCATCACCTCAATCTCTAGATCCATCTCACCCTCTCGCACAACCATCCGGGCGACCATTCTCGCATTGGCTTCTTCCAATCGTTGATTCTCGTCCGCCACAAGCACCATCCAGGCTTCATTGTTTTGTGCTCCCATCCTCGATTTGGAAAGGGACTCTTGTAGCTTGATGATCTCCTTTTCGCTCTCCCAGGCGCGAGTTTCTGTCCTGGCCACGGCCGTTTCGGCCTCGTCTAGTCGTGTGACCAGGTCATTGTGCTGCAGCCTCAATCTGCTCGCGATGGCCTTCGTGGCATCGTGCTTGGCTCTTTCGTCCCCGTATGCCTGATGTAGCTCTAGTTGAGGGATTCTTCTTAGTACCTCATCCTTTTGCTGCTTCGCTAGAATGGCTGTTCTTTTGCTGCGACGGTTTCTGGCCTTTACTTGTCCAGAACTGGGCTTGGAACCCCCGGGACGATGAGGAGAAGCCATGATGATGTGTCGAATCTGATCGGGATAATTTCTCTCGAGTTAATAAAAAGCGGATTGACCTTGTTCTAGCGATATAGGTCCTAGTGGGTTGTCTTCGATCCTCCCGGATGTTTGCCTGGGCACTTTCCAGGCCATATAGCGATCTTTAAATACGCGTCTCCTTTTCGGTCCCATTGTCTATCATTCACAATGAACCCCTGAATAGAACGCTCCTAACAATACATCTTTGTTTGCCGTTTTACTTGGAACGGTTTGTCTCGAAGAAACAATGTGTATTGTTTGGATCATGGATTGGACTAAAATTATCGGCTACCGCACTTTATTTTTGGAGTTAAGATAGTCAGTTAATGACCGGAAATCAAACCGAGAAATACTATCCGTAATCAATTCAACCTAACAATAGCAAGAAGAAGACACTGCAGAAATCGAAATCCCCAACAAGAACATGAGGACCTCACAAAACGCAAAATTAATCACAAAATCTGGACCAGAGATCCGAATACCGCCCAGAAACATCACTGATCCAACCAACCCTTCAACTTCCCGATGTTTGGGCATTCAATGAACACCGAGCTCTTCACATCCAGGTTGAGCTCCATCTTGAACTTCTCCGATAGGACAAGCGACATCAGAGAGTCGACGCCCAGTTCAACAAAGGATGCGCTGTCTGTAAGTTCGTTAGGGTCTAGCCCAGTTTCGCGCGCAATAATCTTCAGACAATCGGTGAAAATTGGGCTATCTGATGGAGTTGGTGCGGCGGGTTTCGTTGATACTGGCACTTTCGACTCGGGGGCCTTTTTCGGGGCAGCTGAGCTTTCACTCGCAGAAGTCTGAATGACTTGATTTGCATTAGCGGCCGGAGCGGGTGGATTGATTGAAGCTGCTTTCGGCTGCACAGTTGGGGCAGTAGCTGGCACAGCTACCTTGGTCGAAACAGTGTCATTCGGCGAAAAGAACTGGTTCATCAAGACGCGAGGTACCCGACGGAACTTCATCTCGCCCAACATTGCAATCACAATCCCATCCTGAAGCACATATACGTCACCGGCATACATGTTCTTCTCCTCAATGGGTGCCATGTGGACATAACTGCGATATCGACCACCAGCTTGCAGCGGTTGAATAATGCGACAGCTACCCCATCCAGGAGTCACGTAGAAGTAGTCCTTGGTATTTGATGCGTCACTTCCGTTGAGCACAAATCCTCCAATGTGGAAGATACTGTCAATCCAGTGCGGAGGCGTGTGCCAGGTTCCGTGTCGGTCGGGACTGAGAACGATCTCAGAGTACGCTTCCATCCCGTCCAGCACTACAGACTGCATGCCGCGGTAATGATTGTTGTAATCGACCACATTCTTGAAAAGATTGTAGACCATGTTTCGCGACAGACGATTTGCAGTCCCGTCGAGAGCCATCGCTGCCAGAGATTCGATCCGGCCATTCACCAGTTGGGTTAATCGACCCCATTCCCTTCGCCATTCGGCAGGGTCAGTGAATTTGACTGTGGCAGAGGCGTAGGCTTCAGCAGCACGCTCGCCATCGACAGAAACATTGAACCATTGGATTGGCATCTCTCTTGATTGAATATCAAGGCTTGCTTCAATTTGGAGTAACTGGGCACAGCTCTTATCGGTATGTGCCACCTGCGCGTGGAGAACCTCGAGATTGCAAACGTCCATGTGGATTTCACGGGTTTGAGGAGCAAACTTCTTGTATAGGTATTTACCTATTGTCATAGCAATGTCACCCCACAGGGACTAGAGAAAAATGAGTGATCTATTCTGCCATTGAATCTCAGTCGTATTAAACTTGCCGATGTGGCTACTCCATAGCCATTCATATGGTGACCGTCCACTGCAGCGCGGAATTCTGGATCCATAATATCAGACAGAACGGTAAGAGCTGCTATGTTGCCGCTGATATTCTCAGAGGTTATCCGGTGAACAGAGGAAGTGCGCAACGCAGAGCCCATCGGCGACGAGATTGCACCTGGCCGAATGCCTTGAGGGTAGGCCTTATCCAAAGTCCAAGTACCGGTATACTGAATCCAGTAATTCTTCTCATTCCAGCAGTATTTTGGAAGGTTGAGGAGGAAATGTGCTTTTTCAAATGGTCGAAAGTAGGAGTTCCACTCAATGGGCAATCCGGCTGCGTGCAATGTGGCCAAAGAACTAACCAAGGTCGTGAAAATGTTTTCATTTTTCCGCAAAGAAGCCAAAATTTTGGCATCTGGCAGTAGCGCTTTGATGAAAGAGCCGTTGATGGGATGGGGCCCAATCTCAATGAATGTCGCATTCTCCAGAATGACACCCAACTCTCGACCTGCGTCTAAGGCCTCGAAGAAACGGACCGGCTCGCGCGTTGCACGGCACAAATTTTTTGCATTCACGGTCTTTCCATCAAAAACGCCGTCAGCCAGAAGAGGAGAAAGGATGGGAACGCTAGGGGTGCGAAAGGTCACTTGTTGAGCGACTTTCTCGAAGGCTTCCAGAATGAGATCCATTTGCGCCGTGTGGAATGCAAATGGCACATCGACGGCAGTGCCCTTGACACCTTCTTTGTCCAAAATGGCTTGAATAGCCTGGATGTTGCTCTCAGACGCCCCGAGGACAGTACTTTCCCGAGCGTTCATACAGCTGATCTCGTATACCATGTCCGTGGGCACGAGTTTCTCGATAACCTCAACAGAGGCCCGGACGGCTAGCATGGAATGGCTGCCAATCTCGCACGAGTCTTGTAGAAGCTGAGCTCTCTTCCCGACCAAAAATATGGCATCAGCAGCGGAGAGGACATCGGCTGCCACGAGTGCGGCATATTCACCAAGACTATGGCCAATCACCACACTAGGGGTAACGCCAAGATGACCCCAGAATCGAACCTGGGCAATCTGGCTGACGACAATCGCAAGCTGGGTCAGAACTGGCGGTACAGACTTTCCGTCATCCGGAGAGCCTTCAATTACAGGAATTACAGACATGAATCCCAAACACTGCACAAGGCGATCCAGCTCCTTAATGGCAGAACGATAAACGGGGAAGACATCGTACAGGTTGTTGCCAAGTCCCGAGTAGAATGCACCTTGGCCAGTGAAAGTGAAGGGAACAGATGCCGAGGAACTGGTAACAGGGCGAAGTGTACTGACAGTATTCGCCACAATGATATCCTCCAGGTTTTTTTTGACCTGTCCAATAAGGCGACTCGAGTGTGATGATGAATTCGACGGGCACAAGTAGTGTAAGCCAGATCACCAAGGCCAGTCTCGGGGTTCTCGCTCAAATAATGCATCATGGCGTCGATATTTTCCTTGAGGGAAACTTTGCTCTTGGCAGATAGCGTTATGACATGGGTAGGGCGAGGGTCAATTCCAACACGGTCATGCTTTGGTGCATCCTCGAGAAGCATCGTTGTGTTACCACCATGAGCACCAAAGCTATTTACGACGGAAAAGCGCTTCTTGTCACCCACCCGTGGCCAGGGTGTCATTTCCAAAGCTAATGCAGCATTTCCTCGTTCAAGATTCTTGGCAACAACAGGGTTGATCTCGGTCTTGATCCCAACGTGAGGTGGGATCATATTCTTCTGATACACCAGTAGTATCTTGATCAAGGAGGCGATTCCAGTTGCAGCTTCTCCGTGACCAATATTTGATTTGAGAGATGCCATCAAGAGAGGAGTCTGTCGACGCAGCTTGGAATTTGCAAAGACATTAACCACAGACTCTGACTCGACAGAGTCACCCGCCTGCGTGCCCGTTCCATGAAGCTCGACATAGCTGATAGCAACAGGACTAATCCCTGCGGCATGCATGACCTGCTTATAGTTTGCCTTTTGAGCGCCGGCATGGGGGTGGGTAATAGAGATCGCATCTGCAGATTGATTGGTGAAGGCAGCATCGACTGTTGCGATGATATTATCATTGTCGGCGACAGCATCTTCAAGACGCTTAATGACAACAACACCGATACCATCTGCACGACAGCACCCATCTGCATCTTTGTCCCAGACCTTGCATTGGCCCATCTTTGACAGAAAATGCCCCTTGCAGAGCATGGCAAAGTTATCGGGATTGGTTATAACGTTCAGTCCTCCTACAATAACAGTATCGGCCTCACCAGCCCAGAGTGCACTGCATGCCGCGTTCACAGCAGCAAGACCACTGGAACATTCCGTGTCCATATTGAAGCATGGCCCGGAGAATTTGAGGAAATATTGGATCCGACCATTAGCGAAGGCTCTTTCGCCGCCGGGAACAGCATAAGTGCCAATGTTCATGCCAGCATTGAGCTCTCGCCAATTATCGCTGGCCTGCCCGAAGTATGTACCCACGCGAGACAGGGAGGTTGATGGAGTACGGTTAGGCGCATATCCGGCCATTTCAAGCGCTTCATAGGCAGTCACCAAGGCTAGGCGGTGCATTGGATCTGTTTGTTCAGCCTGAATCCAAGATTAGCTAATTAAGTTGAAAAAGGCGGTAGACTAATAAGCTTGCAGCCGAGATGGAAATACCTCACGGGGAGACATATTGAAGAAGTTGGCGTCAAACATCCCAGGATTATCGATGAAGTTTCCAAATGGCGTTTGTGTGGTGTTTGGAATTCTCGCCAGACGGATCGTAGTGGGTTTCGATATCGAAGCGGTCCGGGGGAATTCGAGTATGAACATCTCGCCCTTCCACAATCAATTTCCAAAAGAGATCCAAGTCATTCGCACCGCCAGGAAGCCTACAGGCCATACCATCAATCGCTAATTTCGATTGTTGCGGCGAACGGGGTGCATTCGGGAAGAAATCAGGCTCCTCAATGAGGCACCAGTCGACAATGTCCCTTTTCGAAACAGTGACATCTAGCAAACTAGATTGAATGGATGATAATAGCCCTTTGGCGATCAAGGAGGTCCGTAAAGTGATGAACTCTATCTCCAGGGATCCGACCATTGACAACTCCCGTATCAACCCCGCTGTTAAATTATCAAGGTAAATGCCCCCGGTCAGAATCTCCATGACAATTTCCTCCCAGAGTTCCTTAGATTGGACCGACAGCAACGGTTTCCCACTCTGTGCTGATATGACAGGAATACAAACCGACGCCGAGGCCTTCTCCTCAGGAACCACGACGATTGCTTGGACATCATGGGCAGCATAGAGGTGGGCAGCATGGCATAGACCGTTGTAAACAGGGAGAGCCATGTGATTAGAGTATCGCAGAACGGGAGAGTGGTGGAAAGCGTTTATCAGGCGAGAAGGAGGTCCAGTCACAGTGACGGAGCTTGCATCCGCCGCGCTGATAAAAACCTTCATAAGATCCGGGCATACCTGGAAGCCAAATATCAGATTTGGACGAACTTTGAGGTATTCATATCGCATACTTTATGAGAACCAGAATACTTACTGTATCCATATTGAATCGATCAAGCTCTTGTTGAACAATTTCTGCCGAGACCCCCGTCACAACATAAGCCCAGGTTTTCAGGCTACTATCTGGTTCGCGAGACTCCAGAGACTGAGATACTCTGTCGACGTGAATTCCCATCCGGAATGCGATTCGCGCACTTTCAACTCCATAATATGCCAGGTCGGAGAGTGAGGTGGAGATTGCTACTGCCGCACCAGACAGAAATCCGACGCTCAAGCCACTGAGGGTTGTCCCTGCATCCCCAAGATCGTATTTCCGGTTATTTGCTTCATGGTGTCTGCAATCCCAATTAACTTTAGTTGGATTGAAAAAGAAATGCCCGCTATGGGTGACTCACCCAATAAGCATGCCAAGTTGGAGAATGCAAAGAAGCGCAGTTTCAACCGCTCCCCCAACAGGAGTAAAACGACTGGCCTCCCAGCCATCCACAAGACCCAGGATGTTTTGAACACTAGTGAGCTCAAAAGGAAGCTGTTGTGAAAGCTGATCAATTTCATGATTAAATGTAGCAACAGACTCGTCCAAGAACAACGCTAGAACATGGAAATTCTTGTCCTTGGACCACCGATGGAGACGCCGGAAAAGATCCGGTATATTCCCACTGGGAAAGTCGTTTCCAAAGAACGCTAACCTACTACTGAAGCGATTCATGGTATCGGTGGAAAGGGAAGAAGTAGTTTCCATGACTGCGCGAGCCTCTATACAGGGAACACAGAGGCAGTGGGCTCGATCAAAACTTCCTTCCGGGCTCATAAAAATATTGAATCTACCAGCTTTTATTTTGTCGCTTTGTCAGGGACGAGTGTTGGAAGAATCAGTCATCATCATGGCCCATGCCTTATATTATCCGCTTCTGGTGGTCGGTGCCACTAGTATGTCCATTTTGCTCGATGAGTATCTTCCAATCCATCTAGAACAGCAAAAAGGTCGATTAGGCATTCCCCACAGCTCCATAAAGTCGTACTGAAATCTTTGATATGGAATTTTTCATACTGACTGAAAAACTCAGGTTGTCAGATCAGCCTGTCGTATGTCTCAATGGCAGCCATTCTTAGTGTTTCTGATGTTCCTGAATACACTGCACTTTCGATGTGGAAAGTCACCTTCAATCGAGGCTTCTATCTCTACCCGACGCAGGCGATGTTCTCGAGTTTCATCTTCTTTCTCAACGCGTTTCTGACTTTCCTGTACGGCCAACTGGAAACGTCCAGCCAAAACAGTGTGTATATGCTGTTGATCGCTGGACTACTTGCCATAAGCCTGGTTCCGTTCACCTTGGTCATGATTGTTCCCCTCGAAGAAGCATTGTTGGAGCGTCATAGAAAGCTATCTCGGGAGGGCCCTCAGACGATGTCACAAGGGAAGCTTCACAACAATGCAGCCGCCACTACGAGGGCTATCGAGAGTCGTCGTGTGATGGAAACATGGGTTTCCCTGAATTACGTCCGCACCATACTTCCAGCGGTAAGGGTAATCTGGATCTGGTTCATGTGTATCTGAGAGTTGGGAGTGGTACTCGGATTTTGAGATGGGTGGGGGTTATCTTTCGGGCTTATTGATTTTGTGGAAAGTCAACACCGGCATATAAAAGTACTATTCTAGGTACCTAAAATACAATATTATCTCAGTTGGAGTCTCAATACAGGCTTTCTACCTTATCGAAACAAATTCAGAGCGATTTAAACAATCATAGACATGGTCCTGCTTATTCGAAATAGCTTAGGTGGAAATATACCGAAATAGTCAACAAATCCATAATCTGGCTTGGGTTACCCCTCACTATTACCTCAGCCCCTTCTCAAGTGCTTCATTGGTAATCGATCTCAACCGCAATTTCAGGGAATCTGCTAACGCAGAAAGCGCCCCAGCAGGCTGCCCGGAGGAATCCCCTTTGTACCTTCGGGCAAACTGCATCACAATATTGGCCAGCTTGGAGACCTCTTCCAAGATATGCACCGAGGGCATGTGGGCTTCGCTGTCGTCTGATTCAAAATCAACAGCCTCGGCGTACCCTGCTTCGGTGCACTCATCAGGGTCCACATTTAGATCTAGTGAGTACCCCGTACTCATATCTTGAGCTTGGCCGACGATGCAGTCCCCTGCTTTCTGCTCATACGTTCGACGAGAAAAGGAGTCGTAAATATCCATGATAACCGTGCAGACTGTGGCCACTAGAATACCAACGTATTTCTTCCCGTGCACAGGGACAAACCAAGATCGTCCATAGACGATTGATAGCCCAAGCAGCGGTCTGCACCCGGGAAAGCAGCTCGTTTTCTGGCAGAGTTTTCTCTGTCTCATCTGTAACTTCACTAGACACTTGAAGACGACGCAGAATTTCAATTGCACCGATCACGCAATTCACCTCAGATGAGTCCGAGATTGGTGTCTGATCCCAGGTGGTGTTTTCCATGGTGTCGGGCGCCACTGCACTGGAACCTTGGCTGATACTTTCTGCCAAGGAGAAGTCAAATGGAATGAGGTTATGATCATTCTCAGGTTGTGGACCATTTAACCACTGAGTTTCCCCATTCAAAGCGCCGGAAAGTGGAAAAGCTGAAGGCCCGCTAGTGGGGAATGCGGAAAGCTCAGGGTTTGCTTTGCATTGAAGTCGTTATTAAAGACATATGAACCACAGGATGTCGTGTTTGTTTCAGTTTCGCCTACACCGCCGGTATGTATGTACATCTCGTCCAGCCAATGTAAGGAGTTCAGCCCATGTGTGACCCCCGACGAGGATTCAATCTCGTCAAAGATCGAGGGCTGTGTTTCTGGAACAAGCCGAGAATGTTGGCAAAGCCCTTGAGTGCCCTGGGACATATCAGGTACGCTTTTGTTGACAGCAGAATCTGTTTTTGAAACCTTCGGACGTGGTTCCGGCGACTTGCGAGTGATGGTTCGACGGTTTGGATGTGGACGCCCTATGCGACGTGCGGGACTGTAGAAGCACGGATAGCCCAGCTTGCGACATCGACTGCACACTGGCTTTTCCTTGCTGCATTTGACCTTCGACGATGAGCACATATCGCAGCTATCCTTGAGTTTCTGCTTGGGTAGTCCAACCCTACTTCCGGGCCCCGTCGTCGTGGTTTTGTTGCCAGAGCTCATTTTGGAGCGATGATTCTAGACGGGGTCTGTTTAGAAATGATCTATGGAGAACAGAATGTTTAAGACCGGACGTGACAAGCATAAATGCTTCTAATATTTATCAAGGTTGAACTGAATGAGCTTTGAGTGTGCATATAGTGGCAAGCATTTCACCCTGCGAAAACAAGTACAAGTTTCAACCGATCCTCGATGACACAGTAAATGTCTAAGCTGACACCCTTCTCCTCCAATAAAGGTTCCACAAATAATCAATATAATACGGGATGAATTCAAGACATGTTGTCATCCTTCGTAAACGTTGATCCTGGCCGATTAATTGGACACCCTGGTAGAGGTATGCATGCCACAACACCATCAAGGTGGAGCACAACTCATTCAAATATCGCACATCACAAGGGCAGATCCGAGTCCCTTTGGCTACAAAGACCGTCCCAGGAATCATGCCGCAGGTGCTGCCCTGTGCATGCAGCACAGATCGACTAAAGGCGAAAGACAAGATCAACTGCGCTCCAATCAATGACCTGGCGAGTTACTTGCTTCTTACGAGGCAAAAAATTCTAGACAACTTCAGAACACAAGTTTGGGATTACAAACAGCCTCCTAGATTAGTAGGTCAGCTACTCGTTAAAAGCAAATGTCAGCAGTACCTCTAGTGCTCCAGCTGGGTTGTTTAGCAAGTAGGGCTAGCTAACCAAATACTTTGGCACTGAGCAAGCCGTGAAATCGTGGCAAGGCTTAAGCTTCTACAGAAATATGACATACGAGAAGCATAGTGAACAGTGAAACAATCGTATTATTTACCTCGAGGCTGTATGCAAGCCACGCCCCAACAAAATGTGATGCGTATGTGGGCCCAGTTGGTTTTCTCCCCTGCATCTTCTCATCTCATTCGCTTCCATCGCAGTGCAAAGTCTCAAATGAAATCGATAGCGTTGGTCTTCGGTAATCGGCCCAATCAATCTCACGAAGCTGCTCGCTGACTCAAGATACGAACTTTTCAGGCGATTTCGCCTCCAGTTCGCGACAGATATTCTCGGGTGAGAGCCCAATCAAAAAGCAAGGAAATTGAACGGCAAATTGGCCAACAGATATGCAAACCATGAATTGTCATTTCTTGTCACGCGTCTGGTCGGAATTGATTTGCAGCGGGAAGCCCGATGAACTTTACCAGATATCGGGGCCAACGTGTGTTTCAAAAGCCAATCTTTGCCTGATTTACTATTGCACAACAGGAGTGACCCTGACCATCTAAATTAGATACACAACCCCATCATACTACAATAGGGTCCAAAAGTCTGTGTGCATACCGCTTCCGCCGCCTTCCCCATCAAATATATATAATCATGAATATATTTCCTACACCACCAATTCTTACTGGATCGCATAGAAATTTTA